>JASDQU010735272.1:129462-202463 GCA_032191745.1 Picea mariana
CCCCCCTCTCTCTCACCCCCTACCCCTCTCTCTTTCTCCCTCTTTCCCTCTCTCTCTTTACCTTTCTCTACCTACCTATATCTCTTTACCTCCTCCCTCTCCCTCTCTCTCTCCCCCTCTAGCCCCCGAACCCCAAATAGAGGGGGGCTAGTCGACACAACAATGGAAATGGAGAGAATAAATATGAAAAAATGAAGTGTGTTTTATTGTTTTCATTAAAAATTAAAATTACGACGCTTGTTGGATCTCTCCCTCCCTCCCCTTATTACACATCTATGTCACCTCATTAAAATAAAATATCATAATAATCATAAGTAATTCCTACCCTCCCAAATGTTTTACAGTGATTTGACTGCATCCACACCTCCAAAAGGTCATATGTCCCTTTCATTCAATCCATCATTGTCTAATCACTATTTATTTGTCACTCATTCACTCTCAATGATGGAGAGAGAGAAATAGTCACGAGACAATGATGGATTCAATGAAATGAATATATGACCATTTGGAGGTGTGGATGTAGTCAAATCATGGTACAAATGTTGGTGAAATCGTGGTACAAAGTTCCAGATCCAACTCCAAATCACATATTTTGAAGAGGTACCAAATTTTAAATTTAGTTATAATTTGCTAGTCATTTTTCAACATGAAGTATCTTTGTTTGAGAGAAACACTTTAGATAAATCCTTCCTCTATTATCTTTCCATAGAAAGAAAAATTGATTTATTCCATTGTCCTCATGGGTCGAGTTAATATAGGGTTAAGGATTGAGTATAAGTTATGCCTAGGCTTAGATGGAGCTAGGGAGGTCTATGTCATGGTCTACATCAAGCTCTAGGTCAACATCTAAATCTATATATATCTCTATGTGGTGGTCTAGGTCATGGTCTACGTCAAGCTCTGGGTCTGGTGACAAGATATTTGGAGGAATGCAACCTACTGAAATGAACATTATGACCATTTGGAGGCTTAGAGATTGTAATATTGTAGTGCACCCAAATTGAAAGGACCATTTGGAGGCAGAGAGATAGAGAGATTGCAATGAACCGTTTGGAGGCCCAGACATCATGAGATTGCAGTACACCCGATTTGAAATGACCATTTGAGGCAGAAAGGATTTGAGCATGTTTTTTTCTTATTCTTTTTCAAATTCTAAATGCCAAAAGCATTCTCATGCATTTCCCTTGATTCCATACAACCCTTAGTGTTGTAATTGTGGCTCTAATACCAATTGTAACATACCCAACCACCCATGTACATTGTTGGGATTGTGGGGTACTTAAAATTTTCCTCACCTTTTTCTTAATGGAAATGTTTATTCAACACCATAGAGACCACGATGGAGGAGAGAGATCCCAAGTTGAGGACATCCTATCTACTCTTCATGTATTTTTTGTTTCTAATTATTTTCTAGAGTTCTTTTGGACTCTATTGATGGGAATATACAATCTGATGCTCATAAAGAACTAAATTCCTTAACATCTGTGAATATTTCTCCTCAAACATGTGTAATAAAGGATCCCTAACCCAAGATCATACATTTCCACATGCAATCGAGATCCATTCCACCTCCATTATCTTGGAAAAGAAGAGTTGGACTATTGTTCCTAGGGTTCTGAATTTTGTCCACAATGACAAAAGTTGCACCATTTTGAAAATATTCAACTACATTATCAAGCAACTTCGAAATATCTCCAAATTCCTAGTTGTGGGAAGTCACATTAGAATGGATGAATTTTGGATGTACTTGAACATGATACACACCACCTGATAAAGATCACTTTTTTTCATTTTGGACATCATAATACCCAGCTCTCCAAAATTGATTAAAACTATTTTTCTTTGAGTTTATACCTGAACAGTTCAGTCAAAGGAAAAATGAATGCAAATGATGTTCTCTTTGCAGCGCATTTTCTAATCTCCACCCCTTCCTAGAAAATATATAATATAACCCTAATTATAATGTTGGCATAGGGGCAGACCCAGGGTTCAACGATTCAATAGCGCACCAACAAAACCCTAACTACCCGCCCTTTTGGCAACACCAAAGAAGAAAATGAAGTCTCACCCGAGGTAGAGGCAGGGGTGGTTGCAAAACTCAAGTGTTTGCAACCTATTTGGGACAAGTATATGTGATTAAAATACCCTAACAAAGCACCTATCAGCTACCATTCATTAGTATCTAACCAGTATTTACTTTGCAGATAAAACCCTAATTACAGAGTAATGCAGTATTCAACCAGATCTACACATCTAAACTCTTAGCATAAGAAAACAGGTCAGATCTAGCATCTCATTCACATTACTAGGCACTAAGTTATCATATCATATCCATCTAAGCATATATTATAAATCACATGAACAGAACAACCATAATGCACAGAACAACTATAACACAGGATATACGTGGTTCACCCCCAGCCTCGGGCTATTTCCACCAACTCTTCTCTTCTTTATTATCTTATGTCAAGCTTCTTACAGGCACATAGCATCAAAATCCTACTCCGTAGAAGAAAGGAGATTTGTGCGTACCTCTCTAGATCCTCCTTTCCTGAGTTAGGTCACATCACAAATCCTTCTTACAATCTGCACATAAGCTTCTTACAATCACTTTCACTTAGCTTCTACAAGTGTTCAACACAGCATGCACAGAGAACTCATACTATCTACACTTAGCTCAATGGGCCTCTCAATTGCATATATCCGACTCTTTCTTACATCACCTAGATATCTATTTATACATTACAAAAAGGCCCTAAACATGGGTAAACCCATGGGCCAACATCCCATACCCGTTACATAAGCCCAAAACCTAAAAGTGCCCTAAAAAGGGGTCGAGATCCTGTGATCTTCGCTTCGACTTGTGATCCACCTTTGACCAGCCTATCGAAGTCCCAAAATAGGTCAAACATGACCAAGGATCTCCAAAACTTGGTCAAGGGACAATAGACCCCCAACACTCACCTGTGACTCATCCCGATTCACTCTGATTTGGTTAATTCTGCCTCAAAATCCTCAAGCTTGGCTCGAGCTACTTCGACCTGTTGTTGCGCCAAGGCCTCCTGCTCGGAGAACTCCTAAAGAACTGCCTCATTCACAGGTCTTTCTAAGCATTGCTCAAATGTAGTGATGACCTGTTCTAGTTCTTCTCCTCATCCTTCAATCTCTTCAGATAGTTGGCAAGCTGCATCTTGGACTGGTTGGAGCTTCTGAGTTACTTCCATGAATTTTCTCTGTATGGCATGGACTTGTTGTTGAATAGTGCATTGTTCCTGGGATCGTTTCATTCTCTCAATTGCTGACAAGAGATTCAACTGTGCCCGAAATGTTGTTGCTTGCTGCTTTGCCTCCTGGAGTTGTGACTCTAGTGTCTTTAGTTCAGTATCCTCGGTAAGTCACTCATAATTTTGCGCACTGTGATCACTTAGTTGTTTACATTCTATGGCAGAGGCATTGATTCTCTCAACTCCGCTCTGAGAAGTTTCTTCTCTTTGATCCCGCACATCCTGCGAAGTGTTTGGCACTGTTTGTAGCTCCAGATCTATTATTCTCTATTGAAGCTGTTGAATGGCTTCAGCAAGCTTTGCCACTTGATGCTCTACTAGGTCTTAGTCCAGTTGTTCTAAGCCTATCACAGAGTAAAGTGCTCTATTGATTGCTTCTTTGAATCCAACTTGCTCTACGAGCAACTGTTCTTTCTCCTACTGGATTTGCACTCTATCTTCTTCGAACTTCATTTGGAGGGCATCCTTCTCCTTCTGTGAAACCCTGCATTGCTCTATCACTTCCTCTTGTGCTTGCTTCAGATCCATTGTGGCATATTATTTTTCTTCCTGCACGTGACGAAGGCGAGCTTTAGTTGTGCCAGCTATTCTGTGGAGTTAGGTAGGCTCATCTCCCAACTCTATTTCATCTGATGGCGGGGTCGTAGTGGACATTACGTAGCTGGATTGAAGGGATTGTTGGACACCTCTTAGATCTGTCTCAATTCTATCATACATAGCCTCTTGTTTTTCTTCGGTTCTCTGCAAAATATCTTCTGAGGCGTCTGATACAGCTGCAATAATGAAGTCGAAGTCATCAACTGTGAGCACAGTCTATAGTTTTAGCTTACTAGCTTTGGATTTCTTCTGTGATGTAGGTTTCATGGGGGAAACCTTTCTTTTCTTCGATGGATCTACGTCATCAGGGGGATTCTGTGGAGGTGTTACTTCACCTTGCTTCTGTTTATATTAGTCACCTTCTTTCTCTTCTTTGTCCACTTCGTCACCACCTCCTCTGCTAGGTGAATCTGACGAAGTTTTGTCTAATACATTGTCTAGCTGATGTACCTCTTCTTTATTTTTCTTCCTGCTATTGTTGGGTGCATCATACTCTTCGCGGGTAACCACTGGATTTCCAATGAGTTCTGGGTAAGATAGTTCTGCCTTGTCGACTGGTATAAGGAACTATGTGGGCCATTCCTTAGTGATTTATTCCAGGTCCTCCTCTGTTAGCTTATAGTATGACTAAAGCTCTTCTCAACTCTTGTCTATGTGTGCAGTGATATATATAAAATGCATATTTGCGTGGAACTTCATAAGGGGCCTGAACCTATCCAGAGTGTTCAGAATCATACAGGGGAATGAATCAATAGCTCTTTTCAACTGTAGGTAGTAGGTATGGAATATTGTGTTCGATTGCCACTATTTTCCCATATCTCTCGAGTACCACAGTGTGGTGAACTTCACAGCAAGCGGCTCGAATGGCTCAATGTCAAGGAAGGTTTCACCTTCTGGCATCTCCCAATATATAAATGCAATGATGATCAACATCCAACTAAAGTGGAACTCATAGCCCTGATCCTAAGCTTCGCGGAAATCTACTTCTAGTTGGTTGACTAAGTAACTAGCCCAATTCATCTGTAATCCCTCCACACACTTTCCAGTGAGGTCAACAACAAACCTCGTGGCCTACGTGGGTTTGTTCTTCCTTACTATATTACCAGTGATCAACTGGTAAGCAAGGCGCATTACACCATTCTGAATGGAGGCTACCTTGTAGCCTCGCATCCCCTTCTCTACATCACCATAGGTATATTTAATCCTCTGTGACAGGGCATGATCTACAGCCTTCCCTGGGTAAAATTATTGTGGGTTGGGTCTCTGCATACTTAGGCCGGTGATCCTATGGATCAGCACCGGATCGACGGTGATGTGTTTATCTAGCCATAAGTAACCTCCATGGAAGCACAACAGCAGGAGTTTAACACATGCGTTAACCTCTTGGTGCCTTCCAAAATGTGGAATTTTGATGACGTTAAGGATAGTAGACTGCACGATGTTCATGGTCCAAGGTTGGGAAATGATCTTCAATTTCTTTCCCTTTGTCTTGGTCAAGTACTTTTGAGGCACGAGCATGTCGTAGGTCCTACGATCTCCTAGATTATAGTCACTGATCTTCAAAGTTGGAATCTTCTCCAATTGTGGTCTGACTATGCGTATCCCCTTCAGGAGGTACGTCATGATGACTATGTAGTCGAAGTCCCTTGAGACACTATCACAACTCACCACAACGGCTAGAGGTGGGATGTAGTTGGGCAGGATGGAGGGGATTAACTTCTCATTCACTAAGTCATATCTATGCTTGGTTCTTTTCTCATCTGCAGCTCGGGATGGTCCGGATCTATGAGCAACTGACGGGGAGGCTTTCACTCCTCGCATCGATGAGGCTTGAACTCCTGCAGACATCACTTTCTCTTCCATTAGATCGATTAAAACTTCCTCTACTGACTTTTCCACAATGTTGATTTCTTCTTACATACACGCTCGAGATTGGATATCTCAGGCTGATGAACAATTCCTCAATGCAACAGAATGGATGGAAAGGTCTCAATGATCACTGTGCAAAATCAGCTAGTTATCTATGGGCTCGAATAATCATAATTGGAAAAAGTGTTCTTGGTGCAATGCTTGATGGGATAAATAGACAATATTGTAACGGTTTCTTCCAACGGGTCGAAAAGCTTTCATCAATGCACTTCCATCCATTATGGCATGGTCCCAACGGTCCAATGGCGAGCTTTGAGGCCATAACTTCTTTCTTATCCATTTGGGAGCATTTTTCTAACGATCATAATGCCTCCAACTGTTATATTTATCCACCATGGCAAAGTGTCAATCTGTGTTGTTCTGATATTCCGGTGAAGTTCAAATTCTGGAGACCTTCCGTCTACGAAGTTCTTTCTGAAGCTTCTTGCAATTTTTCTAACTTTTCTTTCTTCTTGCTGAGCTTTCTAGCCTTCTTCCCTATGATCTGCGTTACTGGGTTCCTCTTCCCATTCTGATTCTTATCTTCTCTTGGCATAATAACTTCGTGTTGTTGATGATCTTTTGTAGGGTTCAAGGGCAATACTTCTTCTCTATCTGGGGTAGGTGCTCTACTCTCTTGTATGGACAATTTTTTCAAGTCTGTCTACGTTCTTTCAACTTCAACATCCAAGTCTCTGGTTCTAAGAAGCTTTAATATGTTCTCATGTTCTTCTACCAAGTGCGTTATTCTCCTAGTCATGAAATCTTTTAATTATTGCTTTTTTTGTTCTAGGGATTCTTCTTCTTTTCTCCGGATCTGATCTTTCTCAATCCAGGGTTTTCCTAGCAATAAAGCAAATGGGGCGTTGTTCTCAACAAATTTAATAACCTCAAATTCTTCCTCTGTCGAATTTCCATGAGAACTCATAGATATCTGGGTAAGTCTTCCACGTAGGGTTATTAGCTTTCCTCTAAATAATCATATTCCTCCTAATGAAGGAACCATAGCATGCCTTCCCAAGGTTTTCCAAGTTCTTTTTGGCATGAAATTCACCTGTGTTTCCTCGTCCAGAACACATTCTATGTTGAAGTCTCCTATTCTTGCTTCTATGCATTCTTTTTCTTTGAAGATCTCTGATAAGTTGATGTCTCTGTGATCGTTTAGGATTTCTTTTATTTCTAACAATACAGTCTCTAATTCTTTCTGAGGTTCTATCGTAGTCTTAATTTCTGAGTCTTTCTCATGTTTTTCTTGTTCCATATTCATTCTTTCAATTTTAGAAATCATCCTAGGGCAATCCAGAAATTCATGGTCCATAGCTTTACAACAAAGACAACTAGGTCTTCTATCAGGGCAATCCTTAGCAAGATGGCACGGTCTTCTGCAACTGTAACAAAGGGTTAATCCTCTCTTTCTCTTAAATGATCCCCAACTTTTCATGTACTGCGCACTAGGATCACAGTAACTAACCTATAAAAAATTATTTCTAGGATCCTGCATCCATTTGTTAGTCCAAACATTCTTTCTATGCATAGGAATAACATATCTCTCGCTATTTCTATTAGAACTACTTATATCAAATATTCTTTCTTCTAGTTGTGCCCTAGTTTTCAGACTAGGACAGAATTTTCACTTAACTTACTTTTAGCAAAACACAAAGCTTTCAGATCTAAAAAATTTCACTACTCGTACCTTTTTTAGAGCACCCAGCTTCCATATTTTACCTCTTTTCTTCAGATAGGACTTCTCTTCTTAGCACAGAGATTTCACAATTCAAGTGGAATACTGCACACTAAGGAAACAGATCTACGCACAGATATTTTTTCTTTTCCTCAGTTCCCAGCAATCACAATTTCAGGTCTCGACAATGGAACCATTTGTTGGCACAGGGGCAGTCCCAGGGTTCAATGCACCAACAAAACCCTAACTACCGGCCCTTTCGGCAACACGTGTGAAGCAGATGAAGTCTCACCTGAGGTAGAGGCGAGGGTGGTTGTAGGACTCAAGTGTCTACAACCTAGCTAGGACACGGATCTATGATTACAATACCCTAACAAAGGACTTAGCAGCTACCATTCATTAGTATCTAACCAATATTTACTTCGCAGATAAAACCCTAATTACAGTGTAACGCAGTATTCAGCCAAATCTACACATCTAAGCACTTAGCATAAGAAAATAGATCAGATCTAGCATCTCATTCACATTACTAGGCACTAAGTTATCATATCATATCCATCTAACCATAAATTATAAATCACATGAACAGAACAGCCATAATGCACAGAATAACCATAACACAGGATATATGTGGTTCACCCCCAGCCTGGGGCTACATCCACCAACTCTTCTCTTCTTTATTATATTTTGTCAAGCTTCTTAGACGCACATAGCATCAAAATCCTACTCCACGGAAGATAGGAGATCTGCGCGCACCTCACTAGATCCTCCTTCCTCGAGTTAGGTCACAACACAAAGCCTTCTTATAATTTTCACATAAGCTTCTTACAATCACTTTTACTTAGCTTCTACAAGTGTTCATCACAGCGTGCACAGAGCATTCATACTATCCACACTTAGCTCAATGGCCTCTCAATTGCCTATATCTGACTCTTTCTTACATCACCTAGCTATCAATTTATACATTACAAAAAGGGCCTAAACATGGGTAAACCCATGGGCTGACATCCCATACCCGTTACATAAGCCCAAAACCCAAAAGTGCCCTAAAAGGGGTCGAGATCCCATGATCTTTTCCTTCGACCAGCCTATCGAAGTCCCAAAATAGGTCAAACATGACCAAGGATCTCCAAAACTTGGTAAGGGGACAACACATAATCTGATCTGATCTGACACTCCAAAGGGTGCATTGCAATCTCACATATTTTTGGCTCAAACGGTCATTTCAACTTGGGTGTATTGAAATCTCATGATGTTTGGGCCTCCAAACGATTCATTGCAATCTCACTATCTCTCCGCCTTCAAATGGTCCTCCTTTACGCAACGATACAATTTTGCTCCTTTGGTACAAGATGGAAGCTAAGTAGTATGTTTATCTATATCAATTATAATAACATGGTTATAGCATCTCCTCTCTTTAGTGCAAGACTCAATATAACCATCATAAACTAGAGGACAACTTAGGTCAAAGGGAGTGAGTTTTTGGGTTATGATGGGGTTGCAAAAATTAGAGCTTCCACCGAAACAATATTAAGATAAAAAACATTTTCCTTAACATCCTTCTTGTATAAAAAGGTATCAAGATGTATTTAATTAGCTAATGAGAAGTGTGAACCAGTCTTTAGCAAACTATATTTTGGGGAGACCCAAAGTTGATTAGGCATCTTCTCACTTCCTTCTGGGAAGCAAATGTCATCCAAATGGTAGGTTCCTAAGGGATCATCCTTGCTCAGTGCTTGTATTGATCCTTGGATATGTTCCTTGGTGGTTGATATAAGTCCCTAGATGTGTCTAGGGCCCCTGGATGTGTTCCATGGAATCCTTGCTCAATGCTTGGATTGATCATTGGATGTGTTCCTTGGTGGTTGATATAAGACCCTAGATGTGTTCTAGGGCCCTTGGATGTGTTCCAGGGAACACTTGCCTAATGCATGGGTTGATCCTTTATCTTGTACCTTGGTGGATAAGACCCTAGATGTGTTCTAGGGCCCCCATATGTGTTCTGGGGCAACCTGGTCTTTGACCAGGTAGATCTTGGTGTAATACCAAGATGTGTTGATGTGTGATCCTCTTCCTCTCTCCTGACATGGTCCATGAGACCTAGGAGTGCCTATGAAGATGGACATGACCACATTGTTGATGGACCCCCATTATGCAGTGATGATAAAGTTTATAGGTCATTATGAGACTCATGTGGACATGTTTTGCCATTATGGATCCCCCCTTGACTTTGTCTTAAAAGGTACCCCCTTTTTGTTTTATGTGATTAGGGTTTTATATGTGTTTAGGGTTTTTATAATTAATATTAATATTAATTGACATTTTAATTTATATTAATTAAATGTCAATATTTAATTATAATTTTAAATTTCCCTAACCCCTCTCCCTAACTATAAATAAGACCCTACCCTCTAGAATTCTATTACACTCACACTCACTCACTCCTCACTCTCCTATTTGTTGTGGCTACCTCAGTTGTTCTCTCTTGATGACGATGTGGCCTCCTTTTTGGAATATCTTTTCAGATATGAGTTTTGTTTTGTTGGTGAAGCCTCTCCATTTGATGTAACCATTTTAGATATGAGTTTTGTTTGTTGGTGCGGCCTCTCTATTTGATGTAACAGTTTTAGAACTGAGTTTTGTTGGTGCAACCTCTCCATTTGATGTAACAGTTTCATATCTAAGTTTGTTGGTGTAGCCTCCCCATTTGGTGTAACAGATTCAAATTATTGTTTTAAGTGATTGAGGTTTTATTTATGTGATTGGGGTTTTATATGTGTTTAGGGTTTTTATAATTAATATTAATATTAATTGACATTTTAATTAATATTTATATTAATTAAATGTCAATATTTAATTATAATTTTAAATTGCCCTAAACCCTCTCCCTAACTATAAATAAGACCCTACCCTCTAGCATTCTATTACACTCACACTCACTCACTCCTCACTCTCCTATTTGTTGCAGCTACCTTAGTTGTTCTCTCTTAATGATGGTACGACCTCCTTTTTGGACTATCTTTTCAGATCTGAGTTTTTTTTTGTTGGTGCAGCCTCTCCATTTGATGTAACAATTTTATATATGAGTTTGTTTGTTGGTGCGACCTCTCTATTTGATGTAACATTTTTAGATCTAAGTTTTGTTGGTGCAGCCTCTCCATTTGATGTAACAGTTTCAGGTCTGAGTTTGTTGGTGCATCCTCCCCATTTGGTGTAACAATTTCATATCTGAGTTTTGTTTGCTGCAGTTGTCTTGTGATGGTCTATACCTTGGCAAAATTGTTCCTAAGTCCTTATGATAGAGATCAAACCCTAGAGGTTTGATCCATGAACGTAAAACTATTTCTGAGCATATTATAAAGGTTTTAATCCACACATGTGACAGGTACATGTTTCTTAGATAAGGAGGTAAGCTTGAGGTTTGTCTTTTCACTCAGAAATTTTTTTTATACTCAGAATTTAATTTAGATTTGTTTATTTATTTTCTCATATATGTTGATCTTGTGAACAGAAAAATAAAAAGGCATTGTTTGTTTCTATTTTTCCCTAATTCTAACAAATTTCCTATGACTTTGACCAAGGGCATAGTACTCTAGGAAGCCTCCTCACACCTTCTTATGACCATTCTTATTTCTATTCTTAGCCTATACCAAACATCACTAAACAACACAATGCTTGGAATCATACTAAGCTCTCTATTACTAAGCTCTTGTTATGGAAACTACGTGATATGGCACTCAAAGCATAACTCGTATCTATAGATTATCGAACTCACTATGAAGCTTTTGTATGATTAGAGTGGTATCATTCTTAGGAAGATATAGTATGAAGATTAATACTAACTGGCTTATTACCTATATTATACCAATCTTATTGATGCAATGACATCAATGAATATGGGAAAGGTGATTGCCTTGTTTCTCTAATAAGATTCCATTACAGGTTACCAGTTGTATTGCTTTCCCATATTCATGCCTATTCAATGGTAAACCTACTATTGGAACCAGTCTAATTTGGCAGTAGAGGTTATACAACCATTGCATGAATGATTTCCATTTAATTGATACTCATATGAACCAATATCATGGACTAGTAATACATGTATAGCCTTATTTACTCCTATTGTGTGATGTATGTACCCGATGAGTGCAATGAATATGGAATAAACGGGCATTCACATTACCACATATAGGTGAATGGAAATAAGCTTACATCATATGTGTACAAAACTCCTTGTATCTCATATGTAGAAACACAAGTAAATCCCAGGAATCACTTCTATCACCATAAGTTGATAGGTATGAATATGGTATGATCACAGTAGTATGAGTTCTATATTCTTGAATAGGGATAGATTATTTCTTTAGTGGACGTAGCCTATATTGGGTGAACCATGTATATCTATGTATCTATTGTATTGTGTATCTCTTATGTTTTATTTCTGCATCTGTTTTATATTATTTCTATGTGATCCTCTTTTTTCTAACAAGAAACACCAAACCATAAAGGTAAGCAATAAGCTCATTAAGAGATAAGGGAGAAGTGGTGGATAAAAATGACCTAGTAGTGTAGGTCACCATTACTTGAGGGGGTGGTCACTAGGCAAATAACTCCCCAAAACTACCTCAGTGTGCACATGTGCAATGTTACTAAAGTCTAGTGAAGCTTAGTTACATGTATAAGTTCCCCACAAATGATGTTATAATGATCATCATTATGACACTAGTTACAAGATTACATCCATCCACTAGACAACATTAAAACACATTCTAACATGTCCCTCATCTAGAAATGAAAAAACCCAATGTATGCATCCATATGGATCTTTAAGTTTTGAAGCTATCCATATGAATGCTTCTCCTGGTGCTATAAGGTTTGTAAGTTTCCCCGCTGAACTTAATCTAGATCTAAATAAACCCATTTTAGGTCACATGACAATGGAAAAGGGAATCTAGTAGCAGATGTAGGCTCACTCAACAATTGAGGAAGGAAGTACTAACATATCTCAATAAACTATATCCATGCTCGATTCATCCCTTTCAATATTCCAATAATAGACTAGCTCTTCTAGTGTAGAAAAAATATCCATGTCTTATAAAGGACTTGAGGAGTTATCCACTAGAATTTCTTCATCCATCAATCCATCCACATAATTTCCTTATTCCATACAATATATGCAATAAGTATACTTCTTTCATACACACACACAGGAAAAATCCATAACATTTTTATGTTGAAATAAAAATGGTAAAGTTACACTCATAAAGTGCACTATGACATGAAAGAAACACTTAACAAGAACAGTTCTTGATATTCTTCCAATATAATTGAATGGCTTTGAAATCTAGTATCTCAAAATAAGTTGTCCACAAACATATTACATCATAAGCAAAAAAATCCTAGATAGGTGTTACATTTTCAAAGTTTCACCCTGAAAACCATAATAAAATTATCCACTGTAGGCTCTTGATATACAAAGAAAGAAAGTATCAAATTGTTCAAAACAAATAAGGAAATTAAATCCATTATCCAAAATGGATAGATCTCATTTAAATAAATATCTGAAGACATGGGGTAGGGATTTTCCCCTTCCCTTTACTCTACCATGTTGATGGTACTATGCTATATCTCCAAAGATATTTTTGACGAGGCATTGACTAAGTTGTTTTGCTCCTTATAGATGTGATAATAAGATATATGAGAGAATATTCCCTCCAACAACTTTATTTGGTTATAAATTGGATGGAAACAAATATTTTGTATTTTATGATTCCCCAAAATCTAATCTATAACCAAATTTGAGTAAGCAACAACCTATAATTAATCAATATTTATTTCTATTGTAATTCTTATCAATGTTTCAAGTGCTTTCATTTTATCCCAATTGTTATTACCTCCACACAAAGTAGCCTCAAAATAAATGTTGCTTGAATAAGAAAAAACAAAGTGCACCTATAGCCTTGCTTGTATTGGGGTTTCTTTAACAGGCACTATCAAAAAATCCCCATGCTTTTGTTTTGTTAATCTCAAGTGTGTGTATATTCCTCTAAGGTTTTTTCTGGCAAGGTACCTTGAGTCCTTCATAAGAGAACTTGATTTTATAGAAAACTTGGAGATGGATATTAACTTGTCCTATAACATAATGGCATTTCTAATTAACCACAGGGCCCAAGAAACACCATAGAAAAACCTTTATGATCATTTACCTATGAGTCCTCAAACCAAGTATGTAGTGTTTATGGCTAAGAAAAACCTTGTCATTTCTCCTTTCCACTTGTCAAGGTATGGGATGCATCTCAAACTTATTTGGTAAAATGACAATTTATTAACAATTGACTAATCGATTTCCCTCCATTTTTACATCAAACATATATTATGCCAAATCCCTACCATACTCTTCTTTGAGACCATGAGATCTCATGATTTGATCCCTTGTTCCAAATCTAGTGCTTTAACACACACAAATGACCTTGTTAAAATTTGTTTCTTCTACACACTTTATGGATAAGTACTTAATAGAAGAATGTCATTGACATTGTTTCATGTATATGAATCCAATGAAGGAAGTTGGTCATCAATCCAACGCATAGTTCTTGAGTTTTTTCAAGTTGTACCTCACTTTTTCAGACAATTCATAGACACTTTGCCTAAATGGTCCTAGGGTATAGTGAATCACAACTTAAAACAATGTGTTGTCAATTGCAACAAGTGAGTTTCAATGGGGCCATCATCTATGTGAAGCCGCGAATTTGAATGTGCAAGATCTCTTGATTTGACCCCCATATTCAAATCCAATGATTTAACGGACATGCAAATTCCCTTGTCAAAAATTGTTTCTTATAAATGATTGTATGACCAAGTACTCTCATAGAAGGGCATCCTTAGGACTATCCCATGAAAATGAATCCAACCAACTAGACTTCTCATGAAATTGACTCAAGGTTCTTTAGTTTTTTTGAGTTGTATATCTCTTACCCAGACAATTCAAGGACACTTTCCCTAAATGGTCCTTGGGGAAAAAATGAAAACTTTGAATTGGAAAAATGTGGTGTCTATTACAACATGTGAGTTCCATTCGAGCTATTTTCCTCATGTCTTCACCAAGGGTTAAGGTCAGGGATATCATGATTTGACACCGAGATCCAAATATAGTGATTTAACACATGTGCAAATGGTCTCATACAAAATCATTTCTTATATACATTCTTGTGACCAAGGACTCACAGAGAAGGAAGTCATTGGCAATATCCCATGGAGATCAAACTAACAGAGTAGAATACTCATTGAATTGACTTGTGTTTCTTTAGTTGTTTCATGTTGTAGCTTGTTTGCCAAGACAATTCAAGGACACTATCCATAAATGGTCATGGTAGAAAAAAATGTAACACATGATTAGGAATAATGTCCTATTAGTTTTAGGAAGTGAGTTTCATTAGGGCCATCATCACCATGTAGTTACCGGGGTTGAATGCATGATCTTGTACTTTGACCCCTAGATCCAAATTCAGTGCTTTAACACATGTGCAAAATACCTCATCCAAAATAATTTCTTCTACACACTTGTATGGAAAAGGACTTGAGGTGAAGGGTGTCATTGGCACAGTCCCATGTAGACCAATCTAAAGGATAAGATTGGTTCTTGATTTGTAGTTTTCTTTCCCATATAATTTAGGGAAAAAATCTCATGATTTGACCCCTAAATCCAAATCTGGTGCTTTAACACATGCAAACAACATTGTCAAAACAAATTTCTTCTACATGTATGTATATCCAAGGAACCAATGTGAGGGGCATTGTTGGAACTATCTTGTGGAGATGAATCTAATGAAAAAGACTTCTCTTTCAAACCAACTCATGGTTCTTGAGTTATTTAAAGTTGTAGCTTGCTTGCCTAGATAATTCAAGGACATTTTCCATAAATGGTATCGAGGGGGATTCAAACCCTTACTTGGAATGACATGTCATTAATTGAAACAAGTGAGTTTCATTAGGGCTATTGTTCCTATGAAGTCACCAAGCTTGAATGTGTGAGATATCATGATTTGCTCCCTAGATAAAAATTTGGTGCTTTAACGCATGTGGAAATGACATCCTCCAAAATCATTTAATCTACATGATTGTGTGGCCAAGGACTCATGGAAAAGGGAATCATTGGCACTATTCCATGAAAATGATTACAATGGAGCAAACTACTTGTTGAATTGACTCATAGTGTCGATTCATTTCAATTTGTAGCTTATTTTCCTAGACATTTCATGCACACTTTCCCTAAATGGTCCAAGGGGTAAAAAATGAAAACCAACACTCAAAACGGTATGCCATCAATTGAAAAAATTGAGTTTCATTGGGTCCATCATCCTTGAGTAGTCACTGAGGTTGAATGTGTGAGATCTTCTTATTTAACCCCTGGGTCCAAATTTGGTTCTTTAACACATGTGGAAATGACCTCATCCATTATTGTTTCTTATGCACATTTGCATGTCCAAGGACTCATGGAGAAGGGTACTATTGGAAATAGTCACATGGAGATGAATCTAATGGATCATATTTCTTATTGAACCAACTCACAGTTCTTTAGTTGTTTTGAGTTGAAGCTTATTTACTTGGATAATTCAAGGACACTTTCCCTAAAATGGTCTGGAGGGAAAAAATGCAACACATGACTAGGAACATCATGATATTAGTTGCAATAAGTGAGATTCATTGGGTACATTATCCCAAGTAGTCATCAAGGTTGAATACGAGAGATATCATTATATGATCCCTAGATCCAAATCCAGTGCTTTAATACATGTGCAAACAAGCTCATCCAAAATATTCTATTACTCATGCTTGCATGGTTAAGGACTTATGGAGAAGGGTGTCATTAACATTGTCCTATGAAGATGAATCCAATGAAGAAAACTTCTCATAGAAATGACTCATGGTTCTTGAGTTGTTTCAAGTTCTAGGTTGCTTGTGTGGACAATTTAGGGTCACTTTCCCTAGATGGTCCCATGGAAAAAGAAATGAAAATAGCTACTTGGAACAACATACCATTAGTTGTAGCTAGTGAGTTTCATTGTAACCATTTTCCTTGTGAGGTAATTGAGGTTGGAGACAACAGACCTTGTCATTGACAATTGACAATTTTTATTTTTTTTTAAATACCTACATGAAGTCGATATTGCGACGTATGGTAACATCGCTCCCATGGAACACACGTCAGTGATAAATAGATGGTCGTCGGTTGAGAGACGTTACCATATGTCGGTATTACAATGTATGGTAACATCGCTCCCATATCACACACGTCGGAGATGAATAACTGACCGTCAATTGAGCAACGTTGCCATACGTCGGTATTACGACGTATGGTAACGTCGCTCCCATAGCACACACGTTAGAGATGAATAACGGATCATCAGTTGAGAGACACTACCGTACATCAGGATTACAACGTATGGTAACGTCGCTCCCATAGCGTCCACGTAGTGGAGACCGAGGAAATGGGATGTCATAATTCTGATGTCTATGATGTTGCAGTAGCGACGACTATATGGGGTTTGGATAGTCAAATTTGAGATGACACATGTCCGCATGAAACGTCGCAATAGAGATGATATCTATTGCATCATAAAAGCGATGTCATGTGAAATGACATTTGAGGGGGTCTATTGTTTATCGTTCTCCCAACAATATAAAATGGAAATTGTGTTGAACGCGCCATTGAAATTTGACCCAAATGTACTAGTGTGTTGTGAGTGTTGAAAGGCTCGTGATAGCTTGAGTGCTGAAAGGATTGTTAGTTATGATATTGATGGTAGTTAGGATAAAATTTTCCACAATTGAGAATCCTTGGAGTTTCCAGCAAGGATATTTCCTTACCAGTAGCATTGGAGCCCTGGAGAGAAATGGAACAGCTTGAGGGACTACATGGGAGAGAAAGGTGTTCATTTCTTTAGGTTGTGCAGGATGATGGGGAAAGAGAGATGGAATTTTGGACTTGCTGTGAGGTTGGGAAACCTAAGAGCTAGTTAGCCAACTATTGTGTGTTTAGACTTGGCCTAGGACCCATCCTTCTGGATTCATAGCCCTGGCTCGAGGGTGACCTGTTGTTGAGAGTAAAAGAACAATAATGTCTATGGTTGGGATGAACTTCCTTGGTCTCCATCCACTTGGTGAACGTTTACTTGCAAAGATAAGTGATCTCTGTGTTTTATGTGTAATTTTTATTTTAGGTGTGTATTTAATTATCTCTTAGATATGTATTTGTAATGTGCCTACTTGATGGTTATTTGTTTTGAATGGCACGTTGTTTACTGCTTTATGTTGTAGCAGGGATATTGTCTTATGCATGTGATTTTCATGCCTCGTTTATTAATGAGAAGTCTTTTAATTTTGAGATAAGTTCAGAGAACTGAGGCTTTGGAATGTAGGGTTCCTTGCATGCTGGTGGTTGGGTGTGGTGTAGCTTGTTTAAGCATGTTTAAGTAGTGTAGCCCAGCTTGTGAGTGGTTGGGTACATTACAGATTGGTATCAGAGCTACCAGTTGAAACACAGGGCTGGTATGGGCTGGATTTGTTGGTCAGAGTCTCATGGTTGAGATCAATTTATGAGCTTGAAATCATGAAGGTCAGGAGGAATGGCATTGTAGAGTCCGTGCAGAAGCTATAACGTCAGAGATCCTTTGTAAGGGATCGAAGGATCGTAACCATGCCTTTCGAATTTAGGAGAGATCACCACCATGGGATCAAGAGAGATCTAGATCATTGAATCAGAGGGTAGGTGAACAAGGGTCGTTCAATGAAGGCAAAACCAGAGGTTGGGAAAGGTTAAGTCCCAGCCGTCAGATCTAGTTGATCGATCGTCAGCCATCGATCAAGGCCAAGTGTGAAAGATAAGACTTCGGTACTTCATCGCTTTGGATATCTTGGTAGGTAGGAAAATACTGAACTGTTGAAGGTTGGAGTCACGAAGTCTCGTCAGTCATATGATATAATAGGAGGAGTGGGGGATTATTTGTCGTCAATTGTGGTCACCCAACATTGACCACTTCGAGATATTTCACTCTGGGAATTTTAAATTTTTTTGAACTTCTATAACCTGGAGTCTCGAAGTGTCGAAGTCCCATCGATTGTTAAATCGAGGGAAGGACTTTGGAAGTAATGTCGACTGTCAGATATAGAAAGGGTGCAAGGATAATGATGTTTCATATTTTCAAAATATTACAAATTCAATGTTCGATAGTTTGGGAGTATCGGGGTCCTCTGGAGCGAGAAACCCCGAAGCCTGGAGTTAATCACAATCATTAGCTATGGGAAGAGTGTGATCTGTCGATTTTAGTTCGACGTTTGACTATTCGAGAGGTAGCATGTGTTGGATTCAAGAAACTTCTGAATCCCAAAGCATCGAAGTCCCAAAATTCTCATCAACCGTTAGATCAAGGGAAGGACTTCAAGAGTGTTGTGGGTCGTTGGATCTAGCAATGGTAGAAGGGTAGCGAAATTAGAGCTTCAGAACTTCGCTAGTCTGGAGAATAGTAAGTATGTTGCAGATTGAAACCCCGAGTCATCGAAGCCCCAAAGTGTCTTATGCATGGCAGTGTAAAGTTTTGATGTCACATGGACCGTTGGATATGGAGCAATGATTGTGGACCGTTCGTGTGGTTGATGATGTGGATTATGCCACATAGTAGGGGTGTCGATTGGGGACACATGTCACCCATTTTTAGTACCTTTTGGACCTCAATCTGTTCAATTTATAGTGACACATGGCATGTGTGTCATGGGTCCACATCACCCTAGGTGATGACATCATGTTGTGTCATCTCTGGGAGAATGTGACTCCAGGGGTGTCCAATTTTCTGTCAGTAAAAAGTGTCAAAGCCCGAGGTCGCGAAGGCATGCAAGCCATCAATATGAGATCCCTTCGAAACCTCTCTCGACCGTTGGATCAAGAAGAGGGAGGAGTGGTAAGTACTTCGAAGGATTGTCACTCCGGAGAAGTGGAAGAATTGGGAATGGAAATATCCCGAAGCGCCAAATTTTTGGAGTGTGTTAGAACCATATGTCTCAACACTTGATTAAGTCTTGACCGTCTGTGGATGAATAGGGTAAGTACTTCGGAGGATTGTCACTCTGGAGAAGTGGAAGAATCAAGAATGGAAATATCTCAGAGTGCTGAATTTCCGAATTGGTTGAGAGTCATCTGTCTCAACACGTGATTAAGTCACAACTGTCGATCTCGTTGAAGCCTCCATATGGGGGCGGGACCGTCCATTCAGCGGGAGATTAAATCTCGGTCGTCCTTGTTTTCTAGTGGAGTTATTAAAGGCTTTGATAAAGTGTAACTCTGGGGGAAAATAGAAGTTGACAAGGGAAAACAGTTGAAGGCCGAAGTCTAGAGAACATGGTCCCAGCATCGGTCCCATGCTAAGGTAAAAAGGGCCTGGAAGTAAACCATCCCTCGGACTTGGTGTTTGCACAAGATGTTGTGTAGAAAAACATAAAGAAAGGCGATAAAGGGTGATTTAGCCCGTGGTTTTGAGCCTTGGTCATGTGGAACATTTTTTGAAGGAAGCATCGTTTCATTTTCTTATTTTTCTGTATCAGTTAAGGGCGCTGAAAGTGGTTTTTCAGAGAGCCCTAACTTTCAATTCCGATATTCGATTGGGGCAAGAGTATAGTCATTGGAAGGATGATTCATAGGATTTAGAGGAAAATAAAAGGGATCTATTATAATATGAAGATTGATATAATTTTCTTCATGAATTAAACAGAAAAGGTACTTGTAAATTTAATTGACAATTTTGTACGATATGTATAATTTTAACAAGATGGTTGCTTGCAAATTTGTCAGGATTAGAGTTATAATTAGATCAATTCTAGTCTAGGATTAGATGTTAGGGTCATGGAAGCATGATAGAGCTTATAGGAGTTGGATGAGGCAGTCAAAAGATACAGAGAAAGTAATGAAAGGTGGACAAAGAACTCAAGAATAGTGGAACAAAAGTATTAGTCAACAACGACAAGATCTGAATAAAATGCAGGTACAACCAAGGAAAGAATCCTCACATAGGATATGAAGCTAGCAGGTTAAATATTTCATGTATGGGCATAAAAGGAAAAGTATGAATGCCTAGCCTTGAAGGAAGAGAGGTGTAGATAGTTGCAAAGCTTAAGTGTGAAAGGAATCCACTTCTGATATCAAATTTGGTAGTGGAAGTAAGATGCCAATGCAGAGAAATTGGATTTCTCTATCACTTGAAAAGTGTCACTGAATGAAAATGGACTTCCATTGGGGAATGGTATTAAGTGGGAAAGAATTGCCAAGTGGAATGTGGTTGGAAAGTGTTCATACTAGGGAACCATAGTGCAAATGAGAAGAATGGGAGCACACAAGGAAACAAGGATCTGAAAGAGTTCAAGGACAACCATCTACAACATAAATAGATAAATAAATAAGTGAATTAAAATAGAAATGCACTAGAGTGCATGAGGAATACAATGAAGTTAAAATGCATATGCATTAGTAGGCATGCTGACAGTAAATGCTTGGTGCATATGGATGTGTAATTGCACATGCTTGGATATGCATATAACATGCTTGTGAACTTAGAATAGTCTATTATTATGAAATAATGTTTGAGTATGACTAATGATGGATTATGTATTCAGGAAAAAAGATATAGCAGGGTTAAATATGTGGATGTTGTTGTTGCTTATGATTTCAATCAAGGTGAAGACCCATGAGGGTGGTAGGAATGGTGATCAAAATGATGAAGGAGGAAGTTTGTGAGCTTATACAAATATCAATTGGTCAGATACCAACAAGTAGGTTGATAACAATGCATTTATTTTCTGTTGATGCATACATGTTGAAGGGGATTGAGGTAAGAATTCCCTCAGTTAATTTCAATATTTAAATTGATATGTAATGGCCAAAGGCCTAGAGTACTTAAATCTCGTTGATGCTAGAATGCATTTAGATAAATTGTTGGTTGCATATTATGTTATGATTGGTTATGGGATCATAATCGGGTTAATTTAGGAGACATACTCCTTCTATAACAATGAAAACCCATAGAGCTAGTCATGTGTGAAACCATAATATGGTTGGATATGGAAGGGCTATAGCACTATGTGAATGCTCAATGGTATCTACTATATATCTGATGTTTGGACTACAACCTCTTTGCTGACACTGAAGAGCACTTAAGGATTATATTCTTGGTGTTGTGTTTGGGTTGAAAAGGAAGGTATCCAAATAGTTAGGAAAGTAGTAGGAAGTGTGTGGATGATGTGTTGAGTCATTGGCCAGACCTTCCAACTCATCGTGGTGTAATGCCTGACATAGTTATGTGGTATTATGTAGCCAATGCATGGATGCATTGTGTAGATGTGGTCATGGGTATTGGCACATTGATTTCTATTTTATTTAGTAAGTAATTGTTGCATTATGAAAAGCCTGTGGTGTTGAAAATACGTAATGATGGATAGATGCATTATATTTAATATGAATACTAGTTGAAGGTGATTAGATTGTTGTTGTTACAATTCCAAGATCAGTTTTGGAGCTATTAAAAATGTTACAAGTGATAATACATGAATGGGTGAATGCATGTATATATTATATAACATAGAAATGATTATGCTAATAGCTGAAATGATGTGAGTATTATTAAATCATGAAGTTGAAAACACTTCAGGAACTATTAGATATTACAACAAGAAAGTTGCAGGTTAAAATAGCTACATAATGATAAATTACAGAAAAGATTTGTTGAGGGGACAGTGATAAAAATATTTATGGATAGAAGAAATAAAATATTGGTTGATAATACATGTGTATGTAATGATGAGTTCATTCCAATTGATAGTTCGATTAAGAGAAGTGATTGAATTGTAGTTGTAAACAATTCTGAGATCACTTTGAGATTTTGTTTTGAATCATTACCATGAAAATATATATATATATATATATATATATCTTGTACATTAGATACTGACAATTTGTTTGGTTGAGGAATGTTGAAAATTGCAGGTAGGATGGTCTTGAATATGGATGGGATGTAATCCCATAAGGAAAACTGATATCTACTTCTGTAGAGCCAAACATTATGAGTAGAAAGCTCATGGTTGGAAAAAAAAAATCATGTATAAAACAGATTGACATTTATGATTGAAAATTAGTATAGCGATATCTCATGATGATTGTATACGTATAATACAGATGAGATGTCGGATATGCAAGATGGAAAGCATGGAAAGGGCTATTGTTTTGACATGAGAACCCTGTGTCCCTATAAATATTCTTGTGAAAGAACTCCTTGGCTAGGCAAGATGGATCTCCTGAGGGATTGTATAGCAGAGAAGAGAATGCTTGAGCCTGGGCCTAGAAGGTGAGTGACCGAAAGGAAGAGGATGCTTTGATATCTCTTGTAAACTATTGATTGGGATCATGCACAAAATGGGTATGTCAAGGGAAAACAATGAGCCAAGTTAACAAGACAACCATATGGATGCATCTCTATGAACTACACAGATAAGTGTTGTGTTGGATTATGAAAGTTTACTCTTAGGTTATGAGAAAAAATGAAAATTTTATGCACAAATTTTGGATTGACATGCTCATTGATTTGAAATGTTGTAGGAAAATGATGATTGTTGAGGATCTAGAAAAGTACCAGACTATGAGGAAGAGAAGAAGGTGATGTTGGAGCAAATGAATGACAAAGGCATGGAATGAAGAAATTTCAATGGACTTGTTGCAGCTAGAGTTCTTGAGGCCACAACTCGGAAACTTCCTGGCCAAGTGCATTGGAGCCCTGAAGAGAAGAGAAACAGGCTGAGGGACTACATGGAAGAGAAAGGGGTTCATTTCTTTTGGATGTGCAGGGCTGAGAGGGAAGGAGAGCATGCTGGTTGGAACTACTGCTAGAAATATAAATTTTGAAGATCATTAACCATGTTTTGGGTCGAAATGCCTATGTATACATGTTTAATTTTAGGCCAGAGTGCCTATGTATGTAAGAGTTGGTTGGAATTCCTGTGTGGACTAAGGCCAAAGAGCCTAGACTTGTAATGTTAGTACATTGGAATGGTGTTGTGCACTGACGACAGTGCCAAAATAATGGGAGGGGGATGTAACATCCCAGTTTTAACCCTTATGAACTATAATGTATTATGTAATTGTGACTTAGGCTGGTGAGCCAGTAAAGTTGAAAAAGGGCAAGAATGCCTAGGAAATGTAATACTTCATATACATTAATAAAATACATTGTTGGATGCAAGACGGACAAGAACAAAAGAGATAAAGGGCTATGATTCCACAAGAGAGGGGGCTTGAGGGGATAAGTGTTTATTTCATTTTTAATTACCCATTTTTTTTGATTGGGGAAATCAATTACGTGAACTTCTTGGGGGAAGGCCATGAGGTTCTTGATTCCCAAGAATTACATAAGCATGTCCCTGGTCTGTTGGGGGGTATGTTCTCTCTCACACTCTCATTCTCGTTCTTTTTCTTCTATTGGTTGCCTCACTCATGCACTCACGCATTCATTCACTCACTTGTTCGTTGTTCACCCCGCTCGTGGAGATTCCACTCCATTCATTATTTCACCCAATCATATTTCCCCCTTCGTGTCTTGTCTCGAGAAAGGAAGAAAAATTGTTGAAGTGCAGCCATGGTTTTATTGGTTGTAGATATTGTTGGGGTAATATGACCATG
Source organism: Picea mariana (assembly GCA_032191745.1). Taxonomy (NCBI): domain Eukaryota; kingdom Viridiplantae; phylum Streptophyta; class Pinopsida; order Pinales; family Pinaceae; genus Picea; species Picea mariana. The sequence goes on from JASDQU010735272.1 coordinate 153,644, forward strand.
AATCAAGGCCTGCATGTCTAAGATGCTTGGGCCTATGTCTAGTTTTTCTCATATCTGTGAGTCTTGAGAATCCCAACATGGATATTCTTGCCCAGAAGCACTGGAGCCCTACAAGGAGATGGACTGGCCTGAGGGATTGTGTGGTAGAAAAGGGGGTCAATTCTCTTAGGTTGTGCAGGCTGGGTAGAAGAGACTTCATGTACTTTGGATTGTTGTGAGTGTTGAAATGCCTATGATAGCTTGAGTACTGAAAGGTCTGTTAGTTATGAGATTGATGGCAGTTCGGATAGAACTCTCCACAACTGAGAATCCTTGGAGTTTCAAGCAGGTATATTTCCTGACCAGTAGCACTAGAGCCCTAGAGAGAAATGGAACAGCCTAAGGGACTGCATGGCAAAGAAAGGTGTTCATTTCTTTGGGTTGTGCAGGCTAAGGGGGAAAGAGAGATGGAATTTTGGACTTGTTGTGAGGTTGGGAAACCTGAGAGCAAGTTAGCCAACTATTGTGTGTTTAGAATTGGCCTAGGACCCGTCCTTGTGGATTCATAACCCTCACTCGAGGTGACCTATTGTTGAGAGTAAAAGAACAGCAGTGTCTATGGTTGGTAGGAACATCCTTGGTCTATAGCTAGTTGGTGAACATTTACTTGCAAAGATAAGTGCTCTCTGTGTTTTCTATGTAATTTTTATTTCCATTGTGTATTCAATTATCTCTGAGATATGTATTTTTAATGTTCCTTCCTACTGGTTATTTGTTTTGCATGGCACATTGTTTATTGATTTATGTTGTAGCAGAGATCTTGTCTTATGCATGTGGTTTTCATGCCTCGTTTATTAATGAAAATTATTTTTATTTCGAGATAAGTTCAGAGAACTAAAACTTTGGACTATAGTGTGCCCCACATGCTGGTGGTTGGGTGTGTTGTAGCATGTCTAAGCTTGTTTAAGTAGCGTAGCCCAGCCTGTGGGTGGTTGGGTACGTTACAAAGACCATTTGCCTTTTGGGAACCAATACAATGTGGTGGCTATTGTTGCTGGTGATGTGTAGGATGCATCAATGAAAAGAAGGGCCCCTCTAGGGATATGCTCTATCCATCTGGCTCTCAGCACTCCATTTCTACAACGTTTGGGCCTCGAGACATGATATCCTTAGTTACCCCTAGGTTGGAGGTAACAGTCTCGATGAGCAGAGTTCTTCTATTGTGTCAAGCTCATTAAAAAATGAAATAGACACTAACGAGCATAGTTCATGGTCTTTTTCAAGCTCATTAAAAACTGAAATAGACCCCCCTCCATTTGAATCGATTCTCCCTCTCAATCGAGTACTTGAACCTTCTTTTCCTCCACCTAACGAAAATGGTCCTATTAGAAACTAGACACCTAAACGAGGAAGGCAGAAGAGTCATTGGAGGAAACGTCATTTTGGGGGCAGGTCTCCAACCTCTCGACATCATGCTGCAATGAAACCTCTAGCTTCTATCACACAAGATAGGGGAAAACTACCTCTAGAGAGACATGTTGCTAGGAGTGATCCTCGTTTAAGGGTCGTTCCCATCATAACGTAATAGTTTTTCTAGAACGAGCTTAGTCGTTGTTCTTTCTCATGCTCGTAAAAACATGAGAATAGGTTACCGAGCTCAGTATTTGTTCTTTCTTGTGCTTGTTAAGACATGAGAATAGGTTACCAAGTATACTTTTATCTCTTTTTTGGACTCGTAAAATCTATACGAAAAAGGAACTCTTTGGAGTTTCCTTTAATCTATTTTCAGACTCCCTAAACATGAAAAGTTTGTCGAGTGACATTGTTTCCTTTCACACTCATTAAAAGGTTTGAAAGGGTGTCTCTCGAGTGGTAGTTTATCTCTTTTTTAGCCTCATGAGACTAATTACAAAAAAGGAATACTCTATTCAAGCATGATTAGATGAGTTATCTCCTGTATTTTTTTACACTTTTTTCGGGCTTGTGAGACTAAATTTACGAAAAATTCATTTATGGAGTCATCTTTAAGTTCTTTTCAGACTCTCTAAACATGAAAACCCACTGATCTTACCTTCGTTTGGCTCGTAAAACTATGCATTGAAGGACCTATGTGAGTCCAATATCTAGGACCCATATGGGACCAAACCCCTCCTTCCTCAGGTTTCGTTAAATGTATGTTGAGGGACTCATCTAGAGGATGAGCTATATCGAGCATCTGTTATCCTCCTAAATCTTATTAAAAAAGAAAGAGGTACTCATCTATCTTGATGGGGGGGAAATTGAAGTGGGTCAATTTTTTTGGAATCCTTTATGGAAACTCTTGTCGCCCTTTAACATGGCACATGTTTGAGTCTCGTCTTCTAGTTGGGTAATATGCTTGTCTTTGAGTCATACCAATTCCATGTGTCATTCTACTTTTTTGTTCCAGTCGAAGAGTGCTCTTATTTTCCATCACATTATGTTCTTTGTGCTCGTCGAGTCAATGGTGTTAAGTTAGTTGTCCTGCCTCATAATGTTCAAGGGAAGTTTCACTTCAAACTATCCATCTGCAATATTATCGATTTCCATTTCTTTTGTCAGTACATACTTATTCAATCCACCATATTACATCACTTTATTGTGTTTGTTTCGTGTCAATGATGGGGGATAGATCAAGGCCCTCCTTTGACGAGTCTTTTCCTTTTGACTTCAACACATTATTCAGGAATTAGACTTAGAAACCAGTTAGTACCTTGGGACCTACATGCCTCAATGGCAGGCCTCCTCACTTTTGACAGTAGTTTTACATCATTGACCTCTAATCGGATGATTCCACGAATGTTTGACTTCATCTCATTTATTCACATTCGCTGGAATGTACTAGGGTACCTTGGGAATCATTTTCATCATTGGTTATTTCCCTCGCACTTGTTAATGGTTTACATCAATGATTGATAATCAAGTGGTTTCTACCATGTTCAACACCAAATCATTTATTCACATGGCTAGATTCGTACCACATCGAGATCAGGACGAAGAATCTAGGTTGGGAGCTCACTCTGTTATTTGCTTTTCCCAGGATATGATGGAGATCATTTGAGCATGTAAAATATTTAAGTACAATCATCATGCTGACGATCTTAATGATATATATATATATATATATATTGTCACATAGATACACATTGTATTGATCTATGGCTATGTTTTGTCATCTCATATCTCCATTGTGTATTTTTTGTGGTTGCGATCAGTTCATGTCATGGAGGTATGGATCCACATTGTATCTCTAATGGCCATATCCTTAGTCAATATTCTCATGGATCTGAAGTGTGGTCGGTGGACATGCTTTGAGTCAAATTGTATTCTAAGCATAGGTATGCCTGCCTCGGAAATGGAACATATATTAATATTGTTTGATGATTGTTTGTAGCTTCTACCAGGTTCTCCCACTCCAACACCCTTGTATTGAAGAATTTGTAAATTGTTTCGGCCATTAGTTTCTCTTCTGACCTCACACTTTAGGGGGCATCTGTTACACATCAAAATGTCACACTTGAGTTTCATACCCTAAGTGTTGCAAGTGTCGCAAAGTGATGTTGGCACCTTGTTAAGTGTCGCATGCACTGTCACAAGTTTCATATTCACCTTACCTAGTGTTTCATTCACTTTTTTGAGTGTCACCACCCCTTGACACCATGAAATACATTTTACATGACCCCTAATTCATATTGGAGGAAGAAACTCGTCATTTCAATGTCAAAACACACCTTTTTCTTGGAAAAATCGACCATTTTTTGGGCATTTATTAAGGGTGGAACCCCCTGTCCATGCTAAGGGAGTGCCACTTCATGGACTGGCCCCATGTTTTCCATGTTAGGGGAGAGACACTTTAGAGGATGGAGCCATGTGTTCACTTAAGGGGGAGCGTCAGTCTTGTTAGAGGTAAAAGGGGGATCCTCCACCTTATTCCATGGGCCAGCTCTCCTGGGATGAGGTTAGTTTTGTTCAACCCCTATGTTATGGCTTCATCTTAGGATAAAATCCCAACCTTAAGGATCCATATCCTCAACCATATCTTCCATTTTATCATGGTGGTTGAGCCTCTTAAAGCTTGTAAATTGGAGGCATTTCCATGGTGAAATGGGAGGAAGAAATCAGTAAAGTATCATCATTTTGATCTTGGTTCATTCGTGCAAGGGTTGGAGGAGGAGATCTTGGAGAGGATGTTGTAGCATTAATCATGGTTTGTAAGTATTATATTTTTTGGTTCTCATTGAATATACTTGGCCTATTTCCTTCAAGCTTGTGTATTCTTGCATATGCTTGTTTGTTGTTGTTTTAATCTTCGTAGATGAATTTGTTTTACCTAATCAACTAGAGTAGGAGATAGTTGTTTCTCTTTTCTTCCTACTGTAGGTATCAATTTTCACCAGGGACTTCGAAGATCAAATTCATGGATTGGAAGTAGTGACGATAAACTTCATAAAAAGGTACATCATGCCCTTTCTCCCTATCTCTTTCTGATTGCTTAAAATGAGTTTAAAGGGATGTTAGTGTCCACTCATAATGGTTATGTCTTGGTATAGGGGTATGGTAATCTAAGTGAAGTTTCACTTGTCTGCAGGGGAAACATTCCTTTACAGTATTCCAACAAGTGGGAAAGCCATCTAGGAGGGATGAAATGCCTTTGAATCCACAGGTTACATTGCAAGCATTTGAGAAATGGGCCATAGAATTTGTGGGGCCAATCAACCCACGAGAAAGAATATTAGGTGCAAGGTATATCATTGCCGCAATAAAGTATTAGAAAATATGGGCATAAGTATCCCCAATTATATATTGTATGGCGGAAACAGCTACGCGATTTATGTTCAAAAATATAGTCACAAGGTTTGGATGTCCACACATATTACTCAGTGATCAAGGGACACACTTTATAAACAATACTATTGTAGCATTCACTGAGGAGTTCTAGATTCATCACCAAAAGAGTATTTTTGACACAAGGGTAGACCCAGGGTTCAACGCTCAAGAGCGCACCAACAAATCCCTAACTACCATCCCTTTCGGCAACACCTGCGAAGCAGATGAAGTCTCACCCGAGGTAGAGGCAGGCGTGGTTGCAAGACTCAGGTGTTTACAACCTTAGTTGGGACACAGATCTATGATTATATCACTTACAGAGCACTTAGCACCGATCATTCGTCAATATTCTACCCTTACTATACTTCGCAGATAGCACATAGCATCGCATCATTTACTTAGATCTAAGGTATCTCAGCACTTAGCAATAGTAACGCAGGTCAGATCCGGTAAGTTAGGACTAAGAAACTTCATACATGTCATATCTAATATTCACATACCTCTAAGAAGCACAAAGCATAAGTAGATCTATCTAAATATATCAAACCACTTAGCAAAAGAAGGGATAAACACATCAAGTCGAAGCACAAAGCATAACACACAGATTTACGTGGTTCACCCCACCCTAGGGCTACATCCACCAACTCTTCTTCTTTATTAGTGTCTTCAATCGGTTATATCACATAGTCACCAAAACCCTACTGCACACAGGACAGGAGATCTGCGCATCTCGCTGGATCCTTCTTCCTTGCGTTACAGCACAAAGCCTTTTCCAACTTCCTACAATGACTAGAACTTAGCCTTGCAAGTCTCATATAGGCACAAAGCACTTACAGACCTTTCTTTCACTTAGCATACATCACATGGATGTCAATATTCGACTACTACTTTCTTGCCTATCCTTCTATTTATACATACAAAAGTGGCCTAAGCGTGGGTAAACCCACGGGCCAACATCCCTTTCCCATTACATATTCCCAAAACCCAAAAAGGGACCCAAAAGTGGGTTGAGATTCCACAATCTCCACTTCATCTGGAGCTCCATCTTTGATAGGTTGTGGAAGTCCCAAAAATAGTCAAACATGACCAATATTATCCCAAAACTTGGTCAAGGACCAACAAGCCCCCAACACTCACCTGTGACTCGTCCCAAGTCACTCAGGTCTGGTCAATTCTACCTCGAATGCCTCGAGCTTGGCTCGAGCTGCTTCGACCTATTGTAATGCTATGGCCTCTTTCTCATTGAACTCCTGGATCACTACATCATTCACTGGCCCTTCTAGTAAAATCAAAAGACTGTTTCCAGGTCACAAAAATAGAAATCTTATGTTTTTATAACATGTTCTTGCTCCCCTAGCTTATCCACCGCCAGCTCCCCATCCAGCAAGCTATCCATTTTCCTTGCCTCACGTTCTAGGCAACTCACTCTAGAAACATGTCTAGCCATTCACTCTATGTCACATGGGGTACATCTCTCTAGCTATGATGATAAAATTCTATCTCGGGTATGGGCACAAACCTGTATCAGTGGCTATCAACAATAACCATGGGCCCATGCCATCCCCCCACCCATGCTATGCCAGCCCTATTGTGTAGTAGTATTGAGATGTATATCTTTCGATCTGGAGATGTTAGTCAATCTAAATATGTGTTCTGTTGTGATGACGACTTGTTCTAGCTCAGCTCCTTGGATTTCAACTTCAGTGAATAGTTGGCATGCCTTTTCTTGCACTGGTTGAAGTCGTTGAGTGACTTCCATCACTTTACTTTGAATCATTTGGATTTGTTGTTGGGTTGTGCATTGTTATTGAAACCTCTTCATTCTTTCAACTGGTGTTAAGGCCTTCAGTTGTGCCTGTAACGTATCAACGTGTTGCTTTGCTTCTTGGAGCTATGACTCCAATGCCTGTAACTCTAGATTCTCCGTGAGGTTCTCGTAAGTCTGGGTGCTACGGCTACACAACTTCTTACACTCTAGGGCAAGATATTTTAGTCTTTCAACTGCGCTGCAGACAGTTATTTCTCTTTGGTCTCTAATCTCCTGTGGGGTCTGAGGTACTACGCGAAGCTCTAGATCTGCAATGCGATGTTGTAGCTTCTAGATCATGTCTTCAAGTTGTGCCACCTAGTGTGGGATTCTTTCTTTGGTCTATACCTCAATGACTGTCACAGAGCAAAGTGCTCTGTTGACTGCTTCCTTTACCTCCAGTTGCTCCACCGGCAACTGTTCCTTTCCTTGTTGTAGTTGTGTTTTCTCATCGTCCCATTTTTCTTGGAGGGAACTCTTTTCTTGTTCTATAGCACTACATTGTTCTACAAGTACTCCCTGTACTTGTGTCAAAGCCTGGATGGATTTCTCTGCTTCATCTTGTGCTTTTTGAAGTCAAGTCTCAACTGAATCCACGATTCGGTGGAGTTGAGTTGGCTCATCTCCTTCTTTTGGTGTTCTGACTGATAGGGGCATAGTGAAGACTGTGTGCCTCGACTGAAGTGCTTGCTACACTCCTTGGAGCTCTATCTTGATCTAATTGTACATTGCCTCCTGCTTGGCTTCCTGCTTCTTTGCAATCTCTAGTGAAGCATCGTTCAATGCAACGATGATGAAGTTAAATTCATCCGGAGTGAGGAAAGTCTCGAACTTGGTCTTGGTTGCTTTCATTTTCTTTCTAGATGAAGGCTTTTGGGGGGACACCTTTATTTTCTTCGAGGGGTCCTCCTCATCCTTTTGTGATGTTTCCTCACCGATCTCTTCACCAACACCTCCTTGCTCTGGTGACCTAGACACAGTCTTCACGGATGTGCTTTCTATATCCTGAACTTCTTCAGGCTTCTTTTTACTAGGTCCGGGTGTATCCTGTGCAGCTTCCAAACTATCTACATTGGACAACTCCGTAGGGTTGGCTGGGATAAGGAGGTTTGTCGACCATTCCTTTGTGATCTCCTCCATATCTTCTTCTATTAATTTATAATAGGACTGTAATTGTTGATTGTTCTCATCGACGCATGTTGTGATGTAGAGAAAGTGTTTGTCTGCGTTGAACTTCATCAGGGGCCAAAACCTATGGAGTGTGTTTGGAGTGATGCACGGTGTAGCCTGGATATCTACTTTAAACTGATTATAATATGAATGAAACACAGCATTTGACTACCATTGTTTATTCATATCGTTTGAGTACCACAGGGTACTGAACTTCGCAGCCAACGATTCAAAGGGTTCGATGTCCAGGAAGGTCACACCTTCCGGCATCTCCCATGAAATGAATGTGATCCGTATGAGAATCCAGCTGAAATGGAACTCATACCTTTGGTCCTGGGCTTCCCCGCAATCAATATCTAGCTAGTTTACTAGGTACTGTGCCCAATTCATCTGTACACCCTCTGTACATTTCCTGGCGAGGTCTACTATGAATCTGGTCACTTAGGTGGGACGGTTCTTGCAAACTAATTTCCTAGAAATGAGTTGACAAGCTAGGCGCACTATGTTGTTCTAGATAGACGCTACCTTGTATCCTCGCATACCCTTCTCAACATCGCCATATGTATCCTTTATCTTTTGCGCAAGAGCGCGATCCGCGGTCTTGCCAGGATAAAAATCTTGTGGGTCGAGGCCTTGCATGCTAATCTCGGTGATCCAATGGATCAAAGTTGGATGCACTATGATACGTCAGTTCAACCATAAATATCCTCCATGGTAACAGGATAACAACAACTTAACACATGTGTTTACTTCTTGATGTCATCTGAAGTGCAGGATCTTCATCATATTAAGCAGAGTAGACTGTACAAGGTTATGGGTCCAAGGATGGGGGATAATCTTTGAATTCTTGCCTTTCATCTTGGTTAGATACTTATGCGGGGTGAGCATGCTGTAAGATTTATGATCTCCAAGGTTGAAGTCACTAAACTTTAGCGTTGTTATCTTATCCTGGTATGTGCGAACTACGCGCACCCCTTTCGGGAGGTACGCAGTGACCAAAGAATACTCAAAATCCATGGGCATGATGTCTATGTTCACTGCGCTGCTCAGAGGAGGTATATACGTAGGTAAGATGCTCGAAATCAACTTGGCATTCGCGAGATCGTCTCTATGCTTCATTCTCGTCTTTGTCGCGATTCTGGAAGTTTCTGCTCCGCGAGAAATCGATGGAAAATCTTGCATTCCTCCTGTAAATGATGCTTGCACACCTACAGACATCCTTCTTTTCGACATGACTTTCTTGGTCCTGAGATCAGAGAGTACTTCCTTCACAAATTCTTCAAGTGCGCTAAGCTCTTCAGATATACACACTTGGGGTTAATAATATCAGATTCACGAGGTACTATAGACACAGAAATAATATGGAAAGAAAGAGAGTAATGATCATTAGACAATCTTAATGAAGGTTGCGAGCTCAAATTCTCGATTTGGAAAAAGTGTTCTTCGTGCATGGTGCGACGAGCTAAATAGGTTAGTCGATAACGGTTGGATCACAATGGTCATGACCATCCATTAACTCTTGTTCGATCTGTTATGGTGTGACCCAATGGTCTGATGATGCCTCTTTATTGCTTTCCTACTCGTTTGGAGCAGAAGTCGAATGGATATATCAGTCCAATGGCTATATTGCTTCATCATGGAAAAGTACTCTATGTCATTGTTTTGATATCTCGGCGAAGCTCCAATTCTGTAATTTTTCTTTCTGCGAGGTCTCTTCTAGAACCTCCTGTAACCTTTTAGTATCAACCTTTTTCTTTCTTAACTTTCTAGCCTTCTTTCCAGTGAGCTTCGTCTCGGTAATGCTTTTATCATTCTGAGTCTTTTCTTCTTTGGTATTAGTTACTTTGCACTGTTGAAATTTTTTCCTAGGGTTCCTATGTAATACTTCTTCCTTGTCTGGGATATGTAATTCAATCTCCTAGGGATTCTCTAGTGTTCTCTTAGCCTCGACATCCGAGTTGCTAGTATTAAATATCTGCGATCTTCTCTTATGTTTATCAATCAAGTGCGTGATCCTTCTGGTCATAAAGTCTTTTAACTCTTGCTTCTTATGTTCCAAAACTTCTTCTTCCTCCTTTCGTCTGGATTGATCTCTATCAATCCAATGTTTTCCTATTATCATGGTAAACGGGGATCTGTCTTCAACAAATTTACTAATCTCAAAGTCCTCTTCTATCGAAGCTCCATTAACAGTCATAGGTATCCATGCGAGCCTTCCACATAGGTTTACTAGCTTTCCTCTGAATAAACTTATTCCTCGTAGCGAAGGGATCATAGCAAGCCTTCCTATAGCTTCCCAGGTTCTTTCTGGCATAATATTCATCTGTGTTTCTTCATCCAAGACACAGTCAATGTCGAAGTCCCCTATTCTTTCTTCGATACATTCCTTCTCTTTGAAGATCTTTGACAAGTTGACATGTCGGTGGTCATTCTGGGTCTCTTTTACTTGTATCAATACCTTCTTTGATTCTTGTTGGGGTTTTGTCTTTTATAGATCTGCCTTAGGGTTTCCTTGATTCATATTCATTCCTTCAAGCTTAGTGATCATTCTAGGGAAATCCAACACTTCATGGTCTATAGCTTTGAAACAAAGACAACTAGGTCTTCTTCTAGGGAATTCCTTAGCAAGATGTTCTGGTCTTATGCAACTGTAATAGAGGGTCAATACTCTCTTTCTTTTAAATGATCCCCAACCTCTTCTGTACTGTGGACTAAGATCATGGTAGATAACCTACAAAAAAATATTTCTAGGATCCTGCATCCATTTGTTAGTCCAAACATTATTTCTATGTATAGGCATAACATATCTATCATTATTCTTATCAGATCTATTCATATCAAACCTTCTTTCCTCTATTAATGCCCTAGTTTTTAAGCTAGGACAGAATCTATCAAACTAACCTAGATCCATATTCTAGAAACAAAAATTTCCACTTATCTTACTTTTATAGAGCACGAATATTTCATATCTATAACTTTTAACTATTCTTACCTTTAACAGAGCACAAATATTATAGATCTTACTTCTTTCAATCAAAACTTCTCGCTTATACCTTTCTTGGAGCACAAAGATTTCAGATCCTGCTTCTTTTCTATAGGTCTGACCTCCTTTCCTTTATATCTTGCCTTCTCTCTTCAGATTAGGCTTCTTTCTCTTAGATCTAACCTTATTTCTTTAGTACAAAGATTTACAAATCAAGTAGAATATTGTGCACTAGGGAACAGATCTACACACAAAGATTTCATAGTTTCATAATGAATCTTTGCATAGAGCTTCCTCTTTCTCAGTTCCTAGCAATCACGGTTTCAAGTCCTGGCAACGGAACCATTTGTTGGCACAGAGGCAGACCCAGGGTTCAACGTTCAAGAGTGCACCAACAAAGCCCTAACTACCGGCCCTTTCGGCAACACTTGTGAAGAAGATGAAGTCTCACCCAAGGTAGAGGCAGGGGTGGTTGTAAGACTCAGGTGTTTGCAACCTTAGATGGGACATAGATCTATGATTATATCTCTTACAGAGCACTTAGCACCGATCATTCGTCAATATTCTACCCTTACTATACTTCACAGATAGCATAGAGCATCAAAACATTTACTTAGATCTAAGGTATCTCAGCACTTCGCAACAGTAAATAAGATCAGATCTAGTAAGTCAGCACTAAGCAACTTCATACATGTCAAATCTAACATTCACACACCTCTAAGAAGCACAAATCATAAGTAGATCTATCTAAATATATCAAATCACTTAGAAAAAGAAGGGATAAACACATCAAGTCGAAGCACAAAGCATAACACACATATTTATGTGGTTCACCCCACCCTTGGGCTACGTCCACCAACTCTTCTTCTTTATTAGTGTCTTCAATTGGTTATAGCACAGAGCCACCAAAACCCTACTACGCACATGACAGAAGATCTGCGCAGCTCGCTAGATCCTTCTTCCTTGCGTTATAGCACAAAGCCTTTTCCAACTTCCTACAATGACTAGCACTTCGCCCTGCAAGTCTCATATAGTTACAAAGCACTTAGAAACCTTTCTTGCACTTAGCATACATCACATAGATGTCAATACTTGAATACTACTTTCTTTCCTATCCTTCTATTTATACATACAAAAGAAGCCTAAGCATGGATAAACCCATGGGCCAACATCCCTTTCCCATTACATATTCCCAAAACCCTAAAAGGGACCCAAAAGTGGGTCGAGATTCTACAATCTCCGCTTCATCTGGTGCTCCATATTCGACAAGTTGTCGAAGTCCCAAAAATGGTCAAACATGACCAAGATTATCCCAAAACTTGGTCAAGGGCCAACAAGTACCCACTATCATCCTCAGGCCAATGGAACTGTGGAAGCTTTTAATAAGATCTTGGAGAATGTCTTGACAAATATTTCCAATCTATGGAGAGACAATTGGGACTTAAGAGTTCCTACAGTATTATGGGCTTATAGAACTACAATCAAGAACTTGACCCATCAAAACACTTTCAGGTTGATATACGAGAAAGAAGCAATAATTCCAATGGATTTTATTCTTCCTAGCTTGTGCATTGCAGCAATTACATAGTTATCAAATATTGGCACACTATAGGAGAGGTTTGCACAGTTAGTACAGCTTGAGGAGGATTGGTTTGTCACAAGATTCTATTAGCAGGTTCATAAAACTAGAGAGAAGGCCTTGCATGATTGACATATTAAACAGAAGAAGTTTCAAGTTGGTGATTTGGTACTACTATATGACAGCAAGTATATGCAACATCCAGGGAAATTTTGAATGCACTGGTTAGGACCTTATTTGATTCAGCAACTAATAGAGACAGGTGTTGCACAGTTGGAAACCTTGAATGGAGATGTCTTGAAAGGAATTGTGAATGGGAGTCAGCTGAAACTCTATAGAGATGGTTGACAAGATGTGTAGTAATTTAGGATGTGTTGGAACACATGTATTATAGTAGTTGTATACAAAAAAAAATATTTTTAAAAAATGAGTGTTTAAATACTAAGGTACAAGAAGGTGCGTAGAATGAATCGTCATCACACATCAACATAGCACTGCACCAAACTCAGAGATGAGACAGTTATGCAATGACAAGACCGTTAAAAGCATTAAAGCATGAACATGATAGTTACACAACAGGCCTGACAAGTCATAAAAGTGTTGTACAAGTCTTAAATGGGAAAAGCCGCCAGAAATCTTGACAGATCAGAGAAATCACCCGATGGATTTTGTAATCAAGATGAAATTATGGAACAACTCAGCAAACACGATGATGGATGGGAAAATTTAGTTAAGATAGGATGGGACAGGTACGATTGGCATGAAAGCACACAAACTTAAGAAGGTCATTAAGTGTAAATCATTATTGCATACCAATGAGAGAGAAGGAGAGATAAGAAGAGAGAACAAGAGCAAACTGGAGAACAGAGAAGGGCTATAGATTCCAAAGTACACACAGTGGGAGTTCAGGAACCTATCACCTAAGATGAATGGGGAAAGATCTGCTAGCAATACCACTAGTTCCCCTCGAGATGAGTAGGGAAGGAGATATGCTTGGTAATACTGTCATCCTCAAGTTTGTGGATCATGACATTACCGATGAACAACCATTTCTGGAGCTTCCTAGGAAAAAATACTCAAACTCTGAGATCGTATCGAATGTAGGATCTCGCATCGCTTCCAATGTAAATTTGTATGCAAATTTCAACAAACTCGGTAAAAGGTTCGAGGGTTACGAATGCTTCATGACAATAAATGAGAAGGAATACGATGCCCAAATTGAACCTAAAGGATTTACCAAGGGACGTAGGAAAAGAGGAGGATGGTATTAGGCTTAATAAACCTCGGCGGATTATCGACAGAGAAGATGATTACAGGAAGAGAAGGATTAACATAATTATTTTTCCTGGTAGAAGCGATGATTTTGCCCGAGGAAATACGACCCTCGATGCCACCATCCACAATTACCCCTGTATTAGGAGGGAAGAGGCCTTAAAGAGGGAGAAGTCAGAAATTTTAAGGCTTAATGTGAAAAAGAATAAGGAAAAAGAGGAGAAGGCTAGGAAAGCATTCTAGGAAAAGGATGAAGCCAGGAGCATGGCGAAGAAGACCCAAGCAGTAGTCTAAAAGTTGTATAATCAATTCTAGAAGTTCCCTTTGTGGTTGAAGCGACTATGGAGGAACAAGTGCAGATGATCGATGAATTTATTAAGGGCTTATGATCACAAATAGAATATTTCAAGCTAAGGAGCATGACAATATTTCCACTAGTGGCACGTGAAGGAAGAACAAGAACGACAACCACAACAATTGCTAACATCAAGAAGATTGAGGGAAAATGCACGAAAATTTGTGAAGAGAACGCGCAGGTGTGGATAGAGTTGATAGAATACCCAAAGATGAAGGTCATGGAGGCCAATCTAATAGAGACATAATAATAGGCACAACATGCAGCAGAAAGGGCGGCTACACTACCACCAATAGCATGCATGTTAGCCATTCTCGCTCAACGACAAGCAGAGGTAGAAGTGGAGAAAAGGAGGGATCAACAAAATATCTTGTAATAGATACTAGAACCACAAGAAGAGGTAGTGCAGGTAATTGAAGATTTGGCTATCGTGCAGGGTTGGGTCAAGCAAGCAACGATGGAAGCAGAGGGAAAAATTACAAACTCGATCACGCAAGGAGCAGAGGAGATAATAGAAACAGAGGCCAAAATCATCAAGGAGGTAGAGGGGCAAAAGGAAGCCTCTCAAAACTTCATCTCAGCATAGAAGAGAAGGAAACATGCCTAAGTGGCTCAAAACGAGCCATGGGTGAGTGTTGGGGGCTTGTTGGACGAGCAGTCTTGAAAGTAGTTTTTGTAGTTTTGATAAAGTTTTGTGGAAGAAACGTAATTTTATGAAAAGTGAGTGGAGGAAAAATTAAATCTAGAGATCACGCAGCTAAGGCACATCCAGTAGAAAAGTGCGTACAAGAATAAAAAAAGAAAATAAATCATAACAGGAGAATGACAACCCAACATTCCAAAAATAGAAGAACATCAGAAAAGCAGCATGAAGGATGAAAAGCAAAAGAAAGGCATCGAACATCCAGTTAAGTGAGCTAGCCATGCATTGTAATGGGATATTTTTGGGATGAATAGATTAGGGTTATTAGCCATATATTTTGAAATAAATATGTAGTGGTTTGGGAGATTAGGGGTTCAGCCGGTTGGTTCAGCTAGGTATTCTTCTGATGAAGTTTGATTATGATATATTAGTTTATGTTACATTTTGATTGATACTAAGTCCAGAATTATTGAATGTAACCATCGAAGGTTGAGAAGGATGAATAAAGGAATAATAGAGATATGTTATGGAATCATGTGTTGTCTATGTTTCTATGTTTGATTATGACTACGATTTGCATGCATCGTAGAATAGCTTCATTTGATAGTTAATAATGGTGCAATGATTCATGATTGTGATGATAACAAATCTATACATTAAACTGGAATAGGACAAGTATAGAAATATGAATCACGGGTAAGTTAATAACAGGACATAATCAAATTATGCGCATAACATACTAAGGAAGAATGAACCGAATGTTTTCCTCCATTTCCCTTACCACTGCAGAAGCACGATTCTTGCAGTCCCCATAAATACCTCAGGTGATACTTCATCTACGCAAGAAGGTGATTCGGAAAGGGCCAGTTTCTGGTGGGTTTTTTTGGTCTTAGATAAACCGAACCTTGGGTCTTACAACCCATGCACAAAATAGCGCTAACATAGACACAATGAAAATTGCAGAATGATCGCCATCAAAAGTGGTCCACATACTTGCAACAGTTCCATCTCAACATCAAGTGTAATACAAGAAGTACCAACTGCATCGTTGATTTCCTCGGTCGCCCTCCAGTTGCAGCACTCACCACGATACTAAAATCATGCGACCACGAGACCTTTAGATGGCCCCAACTCTATGAGAGAGATCCTGACTTTGTTGCCACCTACAAAATGTTGGGCACAAACACAATTGTCACTAATTTCCATCTTCAGGATGGGTTTTTGTGCCATATGGGCCATCTCTTCATTCCATCAAGCAAGTGAGTGAAGATGATATGGGAAGCCCACTACATTTGGGTGGCAGGACACTTCAGCGTAGAAAAGAAAATGGCAGTGTTGCAACAACATTTCTATTGGCCAAAACTTTGAAAGGATGTCAACAAGTATATCAGGTCCTACATTGCCTACGTCATTGCCAAACCAACCATTATGAAACAAGGCATGTACACCCCTCTGCCTACCCCTGAAAGGCCCTGGGAATCCATCTCGGTGGACTACATGTTGGGCCTTCCATCAACCAAGCAGGAAAATGACTTTGTTTTTTTGGTGATAGATCATTTTTCTAAAATGGTGATTTTGACTGCCTACAATAAGATCATCACAACAAAGGCCACTGCCAATCTCTTCTTCAAATGAGTGTGGTTACATTTTGGCATACCACAAACCATCGTATCAGATTAGGATATTTTATTCCTCAGCACATTCTAGTCGAGCCTCTGGTCACTACCAGACACCGAGCTCATCGAATCCACTAACTTTGACCCCCAAACTGATAGCCAAACCGAGGTAGTCAGTCAGATGATTATGCATATCCTGCACATGTACAATTCCAAGCATCCCCACACATGGGATGAGATTCTTCCCTATTTTTAGCACAACTACAATAGTTCCATACATAGCTCAACCGGCCACATCCCCTTTCAGGTAGGGTTGGGATTTCAACCATTGGGTCCCATGGATGTTGTACCACCTCTTGCGGCCACCTAGGCAGACTCGTCCCATGCTCAAATTGAAGCCGAAAAAACTTCTTGGTTCATTGAGTGAATCCATCACATCTTCCAATAGGTTCGGGATATTTTACAGAAATCCAATGCCAAGTACAAGTAGCACCATGATCAACACCGATTTCTACACAAGTTTCAGGTGGGAGATAAAGTTTGGTTGCACTTGCAAAAAGAACACCTTACGAGGCCCCATTGGAAGCTTTGCACACTCCACTATAGACCTTACACCATCACTAAGGCCTTGGGAGACAATAATTTTGAGCTCAATATTCCCCCATTCCTTTACTTGCAACCAGTATTTAATGTGAACCTCCTTCTGACATATTTTCCACCATTATTGGACACCTCAGAGATAGTAAAACAGTTGACACCAACATAGAGAAACCCTGATTGCATGGAACATGAATCCACTGATCAAATCATGGACACATAGGTCAAGGTAACTCGCCAACAAAGGATTTAGCTTTATCAGGTTGTCAAAGCAGGGAAGCTCCTGCACCAAGGAAAGTGGCTCACCTAGGGCCAAATTTAGCAGAAATTTCCTCATCTGATGGGGTAACTCAACGCAATGGATACCATTTATTCCTGAGGGAGGAGGATTGATCCAGGTGGATATCAGTGGTCACCCACCTATTCCAACTGGCTCACATGCAGTTTTCAATTTGGCAGTTATTTTTCTATCTTTTCGGGTCCTGAACTTCCAAGGTCGTTTTGAGGCCCTAAAAAGAATTTTTTGGACTTGCCACATTCACACTATAATTAGGGTAAAAGTGTGACAGCATAATGTGTATTCCTTGGATATACCTTTCCAATGGGCTATCGTGCGCCTAAAATGGAGATCGTATGCAAAAGTTATGACCCCAGGAAGTTGATGTCCCAACTTACCCTAACGTGGCCCAGATGACTTTTGGTGCTTCATCTCTTATGGATAGTTTTTTGGATGTTTAATGTTTTGGAATTCATGTTTCATGTAAAAATTCCTTTGGAGCCTCATTGTACTCATATTCTTGTGAATGAGCGCAACTGTCACATATCTTCTCAGAGATAAGCCACCACCATTAGAGCAATCTTGTTTCATTCTGCATTTTGTAGTTTCATCATATTTATTTATTGAATAGAAGCCAATTTTTAATGTATCTTTGTTATTTTTCATTGTATTTATGTGTTAATAATATAGATCTGTAATCATTTCGTTATTCTCATAAAACCCATATCAGTGGTATCAGAGCAATCTGCTCCTTGTTGTTCTTAGTGCATGTCCCTGACGAGGTCAGGGTACAAAGAGTTGGGTATCAAGCTTGTTTCTCTTGAGGAAAAGATCTCTTGCATGCCAAAGAGACCTTCCATGGTGCGAGAAAATAAATATGATAGGACAAGATATCCTTTCAAATTGTTTCTCAAGGAATCCCTCATGCAATAGAGGAACAAGATGATGGATATTTTTGCACAAATCCTTCGATGGCTACCAATAGGCTACACATCTTCCTCGAGCGGAGGAACCACCCCCTTAAAGGTACAAATAAACTCTGATGTTCCTATATTTGAAGACCAGACAAATGTAGATGATCTAGACAAATGGTTGAATCTGCTAGAAGGGTATTTTTATCTCCATAACTTTTCCAATAGATAAAATATTATGTTTACGCTCCTCAAAGTCGTCCCCCATGTCAAAGATTGGTGGGAGACTTTTTGTGAGAAAAAGGAAAGAGAGGAACCCTCATTATTTACAATCATACTCCCCTGGGAGTCCTTAAGGGATGTTATTAAGGAGAAATACTACCCATTTGGAAGTTATGGCGACCTATATACAAGATGGACCACATTGCAACAGGAAAGGGACTAGAAAGTGCCAAAGTTCACAAATATCTTCCATACCTTGTGCACCAAGCTGGGTATCAAATATTATGAGTGACATATAGTGCTCAAGTACCGCGGTGATCTGCATAGATACATCAAGACCGAAATGGAGTTTCTGGACATCTCATCCTTGGGCATGCCCTATCAATATTATGTCAAAATCGATCAGAAGGTTAAAGAAAAGACGATGTGGTTTGGGTATGGGAACCCCTCACAGCAAAAGCAGGGAAAGGGAATCCCCAACCCATAGAAAAAAGGGAAAAGAAAATATGGACAACCTCAGAACAACCATTCTAAGACGCAAACAAATAAGGACAATGGAAAGACAAAGAAAGACACCAGGAAGTGGTTCGACTTCCATAAGAATCCTTGGCATAACATTATTGATTGTCGCTCAAAGTAGTCATCGGTGGTTGAGGTGAAATCATCTGAATTAGATGCGGGTTATGACTCTAAGTCAAAACCTGAAAAGGGGAGATGGATAATTGACGTGAAACCTAGTGTTATCATTGCTACCACCAAGATCCACCCTAGTGAACCTCATGAGCTAGAGGAAGGCAAGCGCCTCTTTCATTCACAGATGTGGGTGAAGGGTACTCTGCTACGCTTCATCATTGATAGTGGTAACCATAAGAACCTCATCTCAACATAGGTCTTAGGGCAGATGGCCTTATCGAAAAAATCTCACCCACATCCATACACCATCAGATGGCTCCACCAAGGAAGTGATCTTCACATCATCCAACAGTGTCATATGTCCTACATCATCAAGCCCTTCAAAGATGAGGTATTGTCCGATATCATTCCCCTTGAAGTTTGTGATGTTATTTTGGTCCAACCTTATTTATGGAAACATCGTGTTGTATATGAGTTTAGGCCTCGCATTGTTATTATTACTTTGAACAGGAAATTGTACAGGATACCACTACCCACCTACTGTCATTTCCTTGATCTCTACCAAGCAATGCAGAAAGGCCATCTCTCAAACCGGGAAGTTTGTATTCTTCATGATTCAGACTCAAAGTTAGTGGAAGGTCGTAGCCACATCCATGGCCTCTGTGGTCAATCTCTCCATGTAGAAGAAGCAAGTGGATAAGGTCATGGAATATTACAAAGACATCTTCTCCTCACCCACTGGGGCACCTCTGCATTGCCAAGTCAAGCATTCAATTGATCTGACCCCAAGGGCACCACTACCCAATGGGCCAGTATATCACCACTCTCTGTTAGAAAATGAGGAGATCAAGCATCAGATCCAATAACTTCTCCAAAAGGGTCACATCCAACCCATCTCATCACCATGTGGAAGCCCAATCATGCTTGTGGAAAAGAAAGATGGGACCTAGCGAATCTTCATCGATTATCGGGCCCTAAATAAAATCACAGTCAGGAGTTGGTACCTGATTCCCTGAATCGACAATATCCTTGACCAACTTAAGGGGGGCAAATACTTCAGTAAGATTGATCTGAAGTCTGGCTAGTATCAGATCCCAATAGAGCAGAGAGATGTATGGAAAATTGTCTTCAAGTCCAAAGAAGGTATTTTTGAATGGTTGGCCATGCCCTTTCGTTTGATGTATTCCCCAACAGCTTTCATGAGGATGATGGATGATATCTTGTGGCCTTTCAAGAATTCTTTTGCAATGGTATATATGGATGATATCCTCATCTACAACAAGAATTGGGCGAAACACTTGCAGCATATTCAATAGGTTTTACACACTATGCGACAACACAAGCTGTATGCAAATTTGGAAAAATGCTCCTTCGACATGGATAGGGTCCATTGCCTAACTACATTGTTGATGAGCATGGGGTGCATGTGGATCCATCCAATATCTAGGTCATTCGTGACTGGATAACCCCAACCACACTCACTGAGGTCGGAGCTTTTTAGGCCTTGCCAATTTCTATCCCAGGTTTGTGTTGGGATTCTTCCATATTGCATGGGCCCTCAGCTAAGTAACCAAGGGTACTGGTAAGGAAAAGTTCGTGTGGGGCCTATCAAAACAACAAGCATTCGATGATTTGAAGCAACGCTTTTACTCTGCCCCAGTGCTCTCATTATTCGAACTACAACAACCCTTTGAGATCAAGACAAATGTTTCAGACTATGTTGTGGGCACAATTCTCACTCAGCACAAACACACCATGACCTATAATAGTGATACACAATCAGATGTCATCTGTAAGTACCCTACTTATGAAAAATAAATTTAATCCATTATGCAATCTTGCCACTAGTGGAGGAATTACATTCCCGGGAAGGAGACAACCATCCACACCGATCATAAGATGATGTAGTTCATGTAGACACAAGGAAAATTGTAGAATGATTGCTATCAGAAGTGTTCCACATACTTGCAACAATTCCATATCAACATCAACTATAAGACAGGAAACACAAACCACATCATTGATTGCCTCAACCACCCTCTAGTTGCAGCACTCACCACGGTGATAAACTCCTATGGCCTGATACCTCTGAATTGCCCCAACTCTATGAGAGAGATCCTAACTTCGCCACCACCTACTATATGATAGGTGCAAACAGAGATGTCACTAATTTCCATCTTTAGGAAGTGATAGTGTGTCATCTGGGAATCTCTACGTTCCATCAAGCAAGCGAGCAAAGCTGATTTGGGAATCCCACTACAGTTGGGTGGTAGGACACTTCGGTGTAGAAAAGACAGTGGCAATGCTGTAGCAACATTTCTATTGGCCAAAACTTCGACAGGATGTCAGAAAGTATACTAGGTCCTCTACTACCTGTGTCATTTCCAAACAAGGCATGTATACCCCTCTGCTTACTCCTCAAAAGACCTGGAAATTCATCTCAATGGACTACATTTCGAGCCTTTCATCAACCAAGCGGGGAAATGACTATGTTTTTGTGGTGGTTGATCGCTTTTTCTAAAATGTTCTGGCTGCCTACTAGAAGGGCATCACAACAAAGGAAGCTACCAAGATCTTCTTCGAATGAGTGTGGGTACATTTTGGGATACCACAAAGCATCATCTCATATCATCATAGTTGGTTCCTCAGCACATTTTGGTCGATCCTCTGGTCATTGTTGGACACCAAGCTCACCAAATCCACTACCTTCCACCCCTAGACGGATGGCCAACCTAAGGTCGTCAACCAGATGATCATGCACATCCTGCACATGTACAATTTCAAGTATCCCCATGCATGGGATGAGATTCTTCCCTATGTTCAGCACAGATACAATAGAGTCATACATATCTCAACCGACCACAATCCCTTTCAGGTGGGGTTGGGATTTCAACCATTGGGTCCCATGGATGTTGCACTACCCCTTGCGGCCACCCAGGTAGACTCATCCCATGGTCTGCAACCTTAGCTGGGACATAGATCTATGATTGTAACACCTTAACAGAGCACTTAGCAATCATGGTTCATTAGTATTTAACCTTTGTTTACAATGCAAATAAACCCTAATTACAGAGTAGCACAATATTCACTCAGATCAACCACATCTAAACCCTTAGCGTAAGTAAACATATCAGATCTAACATTCATTCACATCACCAAGCACTAAGCTATCAGATCATGTCCATCTAAGCATACATTACCACACTAAGCATTAACCATATGAGCAATAAACAATCACAATGCACAAAGCAACTATAACACAAGATATATGTGGTTCACCCCCAGCCTGGGGCTACGTCCACCAACTCTTCTCTTCTTTATTATCTTTGATCAATCTTCTTACAAGCACATAGCATCAAAATCCTACTTCGTAGGAGACAGGAGATCTACGCACACCTCACCAGATCCTCCTTCCTCAAGCTAGGTTATAGCACAAAGCCTTTGTACAGTCTCTTACAGTTTCTTGCACTTAGCCTTGCAATCCTCACACAGTATGCACAAACAATTTACTACTATCACTTAGCACAACATCACACAGATGCGTATCTTGTCTTAACACTTAGAAAGATACCAAGCCCATCTTTACATCACCTAGATATCTATTTATACATTACAAAAATGCCTAACCATGGGTAAACCCATGGGTCGACATCCCCATACCCGTTACATAAGCCCAAAACCCAACAGCCCTAAACAAGGGGCCGAGATCCCGCAATCTCCGCTTCGACTTGCGCTCCATCTTCGACAGCCTATCAAAGTCCCAAAATAGGTCAAAAGTGACCAAGGATCTCCAAAACTTGGTCAAGGGCCAACAGGCCTATAAGAAGCTTGATCAAAGATAATAAAGAAGAGAAGAGTTGGTGGACGTAGCCCCAGGCTGGGGGTGAACCATGTGTATCCTGTGTTATGGTTTCTTTGTGCATTGTGATTGTTTATTGCTAATATTGTTAATGCTTAGTGTGGTAATGTATGCTTATATGGACATGATCTGATAGCTTAGTTCTTGGTGATGTGAATGAATGTTAGATCTGATCTGTTTCCTTACGCTAAGGGTTTAGATGTGGTAGATCTAAGTGAATATTGTATTTCTCTGTAATTAGGGTTTATCTGCATTGTAAACAAAGGTTAAATACTAATGAACCATAACTGATAAGTGCTCTGTTAAGGTGTTACAATCACAGATATGTGTCCCTACTAAGGTTGCAGACACTGGAGTCCTACAACCACCCCTGCCTCTACCTCGGGTGAGACTTCATCCGCTTCGCAGGTGTTGTCGAAAGGGTCGATAGTTAGGGTTTTGTTGGTGCGTTGTTGAAGTGTTGAACCCTGGGTCTGCCCTTGTGTGCCAACACTCTTCAAAGATGAGGTATTGTGTGATGTCGATCCCCTTGAAGTTTGTGATGTTCTTTTGGGTCAACCTTATTTATGGAAACTTCATGCTATAGATTAGTCTAGGCCTCGCAGTGTTATTATTACTTTGGATAGGAAACTGTACATGATACTTGAGGTAGTTCCACCTACCTCCATTTCCTTGATCTCTTCCAAGCAATGCAGGAAGGTCATCTCTCAAACCAGGAAGTTTGTCTTCTTCGTGATTCACTCTCAAAGTGAGAAGAATGTTGGAGCCAGATATGTGGCCTATGTGGTCGATCTCTCTGTTAGCACCAAGAGTTGTCCTTAGAGTGATTGAAGGACAAGCCCAATACCCATCATAATATGAATAATAAAATCAAATTTAAATTTAGTGGATCAATAAGAAAGAGCAATAAAGAGGGCAACAGTTTGATTATAGATCAGTGATCTACCATTGGGCATGGAGTCATAACCACTCTGCAGATTGAAGGAAATCAAGCTAAATCATCAGTTTAAGAGCTTACATTATGATGATTAGAAGAAAGGAAAGTGAAAAAAATAAGAATGTCTACTAAACATAGATCCTCTACATAATAGATTGAAGAATGCTTGAACAAAAATAATGATCAACGGGCCCACTACAAGAGATATTTTTTTTCTCAGGGATACATTAATCAAAGGAATCCTTTGATCCTCAAAACCTGCAATATATTCAAGCAAGAGGATAACAAAAGAAATGGAAAAAAAGAAGACAATATGAGAAACAACTCTCATGAATATTTAATGGCAGAAAATGTGATTACAAATAGGCCCTCGAACTTACAAATAAGCAGCTAAACTACTCCTCAATCTCTCTCCTAACTCTCTCTAGTGCTCATTTTGGTGTCCTCTCACCCATTAAATAGGAAATTACATCAATAATATCTCTAGGAGGTTGCATCCTACTCCATGCATTGGATTATGTGCCTTAGAGATATGTGGAAAACATAAAATCCAACTAATTCCTTGATTCCTAGAAACTATTTTTTAGAATAAATGCAACTGTAGCCAGCTCATTACATGGAAATTTAGTGGAGCTGAATCTTAGGTACAAGTGTCCTTTAGTGTCTAACTCATCTATGAGAACCCATTTGAACCTCCTCAGAAAGGTGGCAGCCCTCATACATCTCGGATTTATCAGTCTGTTATAGTTTGCAACACAATTTTTAGGATTCGCTACAAACTTTCATGTAGGTGTTGTTTTCAACTTTTCTCCAAAACGACGAACTGGGTTGGGTTGATTTTTTTTCAGCGAGTCAATGGTATTATGATTCATCTCCAAAAACAATTTTATAAGAACCCAGATCAACATTTAAAATTTATGATGAAAATAAAATTCTAATGTGTACTAATTTCTTATAAATTGTTTCAATTTAGCAGTTCGCAATGCCTCTGCAGGATGCGCTGCGAATTTTCCTGTATGTGTCATTTTGTCTTCTGATTACAACTTATGATGTAAAAACTTGCAAATAATCTCTGACAATCTCCCTTCCTTTATGGATCTTCTTCCTTTGTTGAGCCTCCATGGTAGGTAAGTCAAATAAAAGTAAAAATATTTTGATAACAACTGCCATCTTACTGTGTTATGTAACCTTGTTGAATCATGGTTTGTTGCCAATGGTTGCAATGATTAGGGTTTGTGATAGAAAAAAATGTTGCAGAGACTAAAATGTAACTGGAGTTAGAATTTTTTATATAATGATGACAAATTGAGGCAAAATGAAGTCTCAAATAAAAATATTTTGAAATGATGTGCAAAACAAAGAATTTTCAGCGCTAACTCAATTTCACAACGCACTGATTAAGTTTGCTACAAATAGATTTTAACTAAGGTTCTCATCATAATGGTTTGCAATTTCAAAGATATGGAGAAGAGCATAATCTTGAGTGAAATTCAATTTTTCAGACTTGAGTGAAAACAAGGTCAACTAGGGTTTTATCAATTGGGTAAAACATGGGATTCGCAGTGCATCAAGTTCGCAGTGCTAAGGAATTTGCAGCAGATAGAGTTGTGGTTGTAATAAATAGTTGTAAATGATCCTTTGACAAGAAAACATGAGTCATGGGTCTGCATAAAAGTTTTTGAAATACATAACTATGAAAGCTAACTAAACAAAGAGGAGTTCGCAGCACAAATAATATAAACCAGTTTGTGGTGAATGGAGTTTGCAAAAACTAGGATTTGATGATAATAATTTTTCAAGTAGTGGAAATTTTACATCAAGCAAAGTTCATGGTATATAAATCTCACTCCTTGTTGCATAAAACCAAACCAATCAGTCCTTGAAGCTTTTTATCCACCATCAATCTGCTATATAGAGTTCGCAGTGCGAAGAGTCTGCAAGGACTAGAAAATTAGCAGCGCACTTATAATTCGCAGCAAATTGAACCAGTCTGCATCGCACTTTTGCAAATGGAAATGAATATAAGAAATGATAAAGATTCCTTTTAAAACCGACCCTTGGAGATTTTCAATGATGTGATGGTACTAAAAACTAAATTTCATCATATGTGCTAACACTCTCCATGCATCAGAAGCAAGTGGATAAGGTTGTGGAAGAATACAAAGACATCTTCTCCTCGCCCACCAGGGTACTTCTCCACTGTCGGGTCAAGCATTCAATCGATCTGACCCCCGGTGCACCTCTACCCAATGGGTGATTCTATCGTCGATATCTATTATAAAAAGAGGAGATCAAGTGTCATATCCAAGAACTAATCTAAAAGGGGCACATACGACCCAACTCATCATTGTCTGGAAGCCCAATCATGCTTGTGCAAAAGAAAGAAGGGACTCGGTTACTCTACATCGATTATCGGGCCCTAAATAAAATCACATTTAAGAACCAGTACCCGATTCCCTGAATCGACGATCTCCTTGACCAACTCAATGGGGCCAAACACTTTAGTAAGATTGATATGAAGTCTAGCTACCATCAGGTCCCAACAGAGCAGACGGATGTATGAAAAATTGCCTTTAAGTCCAAAGAAGGTCTTTTTGAATCATTGGTTATGCCCTTTGGTTTGATGAATTCCCCAACAAATTTCATGAAGATGATGGAGGATATATTGTGGCCTTTCACCAAATATTTTGTGGTGGTGTATCTGGATGACATTCTCATATACAACAAGAATTGTGTGGAACACTTGCAGCATATTCAGCAGGTTCTACAGACTCTGCGACAACACAAGCTATATGTAAATTTGTAAAAATGCTCATTTAGCATGGACAGGGTCCAATACCTAGGCTACATTATTGGTGAGCATGGGTGCATGTGGATCCAACCAATATCTAGGTCATTCGTGACTGGCCATCCCCAACCACACTCACTGAGCTTCAAATCTTTTTATGCCTCGCCAATTTCTATCACAGGTTTGCGTTGGGATTCTCCCATATTGCATGGGCCCTCAACTAAGTAACCAGGGGTAGTGGTAAGGAAAATTTCATGTGGGTCATGCCACTAAGTAACCAGGGGTAGTGGTAAGGAAAATTTCATGTGGTTCATGCATTCTATGATTTTAAGTATCACTTGTTCTCATCCCTAGTGCTCTCATTACCCGACCTCCAACATCCCTTTGAGATCGAGACAGATGCTTTGGACTATGTTGTGGGCGCAGTTCTCACTCAGCACGAACACCTTGTGGCCTATCATAGTGAGACACTATCATATGTCATCCGTAAGTACCCTAATTACGACAAATAAATGTACTTCATTGTGAAAGCCTGCCGCTAGTGGAGGCATTACATTCTCGGGAAGGAGACAATCATCCACACCAATCATAAGTCATTGCAGTTCATGTAGACACAAAGAAAATTGCAGAATGACAATCATCAGAAGTGGTCCACACACTTGCAACAATTCCATCTCAACATCAAGTATAATACATGAAGCACCAATTGCGTAGGTGATTTCCTTAGCCACCCTCCAATTGTAGTACTCACCATGGTGCTAAACTCTTGTGGGCCCAAGACCTCCGGGTGGGCCCAACTCTATAAGAGAGATCCTAACTTTGTTGCCACCAGCCAAATGTTGGGCACAAACGCAACTGTCATTGATTTCCATCTTTAGGATGGGATGTTGTGCCATTTGGGCCATATCTGTGTTCCATCAAGTGAGTGAGCGAAGCTGATTTTGGAAGCCAACTACAGTTGGGTGGTAGGACACTTTGGTGTATAAAATACAGTGGCAGTGTTGCAACAACATTTCTATTCATCAAAACTTCAAGAGGATGTCAACAAGTATATTAGGTCTTGCATTGCCTGCACCATTTCCAAACTAGCCATTAAGAGACACGGAATATACACCTATATGCATACTCCTAAAAGGCCCTCGGAATCCATCTCGATGGACTACATGTTGAGCCTTCTGTCAACCAAGCAGGGAAATGACCATGTTTTTGTGGTGGTTGATCGTTTTTCTAAAATGGCAATTATGGATGCCTGCAAGAAGAGCATCACAACAGATGCCATTGTCAAGCTCTTCTTTGAACGAGTGTGAGTACATTTTGGGATAACACAAACCATTGTCTCATATCGGGACAGTTGATTCCTCATCACATTCTGGTCGAGCCTCTAGTCACTGCTAGACACCAAGCTCACCAAATCCACTTCCTTCCACCCTCATATGGATGGCCAAACCAAGGTCGTCAACCAGATGATCATTTATATCCTGCACATGTACAATTCCAAGCATCCCCACACATGGGATGAGAGTCTTCCCTATGTCCAGCACAGCTACAACAGGTCCATACATAGCTCAAGCGGCCACAACCCATTTCAGGTGGGATTAGGATTTCAACCATTGGGTCCCATGGATGTTGCACTACCCTCTGCGACCATCTAGGAAGACTCGTCCCATGATAAAATTGAAGCCAAAAAAGATACTTGGTTCATTTAGTGGATCCAGCACATCTTCCAACAGGTTTAGGATATTTTACAGATTTCCAATGCCAAGTACAAGCAATGTCATGATCAACATCGGGTGCCACACAAGTTTCGGGTGGGAGATAAAGTTTGTTTGCACTTTCAGAAAAAAACACCTTATGAGGCCCCATAGGAAGCTTCATCCACTCCATTGTAGACCTTACACCATCACCAAGGTTGTGGGTGACAAATATT
The DNA here is from genome assembly GCA_032191745.1 of Picea mariana. Classification (NCBI taxonomy): domain Eukaryota; kingdom Viridiplantae; phylum Streptophyta; class Pinopsida; order Pinales; family Pinaceae; genus Picea; species Picea mariana. The sequence goes on from JASDQU010735272.1 coordinate 182,044, forward strand.
TTGAGCTCAATATCCCCCCCTTCCTTGGCTTGCACCCAGTATTTAATGTGGACCTCCTTCGGCCATATTTTCCACCATTATTGGACACCTTAGAGATAGAAGAACAGTTGACACCAATAGAGCTCAACCCTAATTGCATGGAAAAGACCTCCACTGATCATATCATGGACACATAGGTCAAGGGAATTCTCCAACATAGGATCCATCTTTATCAGGTTGTCAAAGTAGGGCAACTACTGCACTAAGGCAAGTGGTTCACCCGAGGCCAAATTCAATGGAAATTTCCTCATATGATGGGGGAACTCAATGCAATGGAGACCATTTATTACTAATGTAGGAGGATTGATCCAGGTGCATATCATTGGTCACCCACCTATTCCAACTAGCTCACATGCAATTTTCATTTTGGCAGTTATTTTCCTAGCTTTTCGAGTCCTGAACTTTCGGGATCGTTTTGATGCCCTAAACAATGTTTTTTGGTCTTGCCCCAGTGACATTATAGATGAACTTAGAGTGTGATAGAATTATGTGTATTCCTCAAATAAACCTTTCCAATGGGCTATCATGCACCTAAAATGGAGATTGTATGCAAAATTTACAACCCCGGGAAGTTGATGTACCAACTTACCCCAATGGGGCCCACATGACATTTGGCGCTTCATATACTAGGTTTAGGTTTTTGGATGTATATGGTTTTTGCATTCATGTTTGATGTAAAATTCCTTTGGATCCTCATTGTACTCATATTATTGTGAATGAGTGCAACCGTCACATTTCTTCTCATAGATAAGCCACCACCATTCTAGCAAGCTTGTTTAAGTCTACATTTTACAGTTTCATCATATTTCTTTATTGAATAGAAGCCAAGTTTTACTATATATTTGTTATTTTTCATTGTATCTCTATGTTAATAATATGTGTGTGTGTGTGTGTGTGTGTGTGTGTGTGTGTGTGTGTATTCATTCGTTCTTCTCATAAAATCTAGATCAATGTCAATTTAATACTTTAGGCATTTGAATATGTTGCATTAAGAGTTGCTCTTGATTATAAAACGTTTGCTTGGAAATTATGCTCTTTTACTTGTTTCACCTTAGTGGTTGACAATGTGCCCTAGTAAGTGATCACCCTTGGGGAAAGGTTTTCTTAAATCAGTCATTGGTGGCAAAGGTGAAAGCCTTTGAATCAAATGTGGGTTTTGAATCTAAGTCAGAACCAAAAAAGTGGAGACGGATTATTGACGTGGAACCCAGTGCCACCATTGCTACCACCAAGATCTAGCCCGGTGAACCTGATGAGCCAGAGGAATACAAGTGCCTCTTTCATTCACCGATGTGGGTGAAGGTTACTCTATGGCACTTCATCATTAATAGCGGTAGCTAGAAGAACCTCATCTTAGTGGAGGTTGTCAAGCAGTTGGCCTTGTCGACAATGTCGCACCCACAACCATACACCATCAGATGCCTTCGCTAAGGAAGCAATCTTCGCATTAGACAATAGTTCCTCCTGTCCTACGACAGCAAGCCCTTCAAATATGAGGTATTATGTGATCTCGCTTCCCTTTAAGTTTGTGATGTTCTTTTGGGCCAACCTTATTTATGGAAACGTCATGTTGTATATGAGTCTATGCCTCACAGTGTTATTATTACTTTATACATGAAATTTTACAGGATACCCGAGGTAGTCTCGCCTACTTTCATTTCCTTGATCTCTTCTGAGCAATGTAGGAAGCTCATCTTTGATATTGGGAAGTTTGTCTTCTTCGTGATTCACTCTCAAAGTGAGCGGAAGATTGTAGCCACATCAATGGCCTTTGCGGCCGTTCTCTCCATGCAACAGAAGCAAGTGGATAAGGTCGTGGAAGAATACAAAGACATCTTATCCTCACCCATTAGGCTACCTCTGCACTATCAAGTCAAGCATTCAATTGATCTGACCCTCGACACACCACTACCCAATGGGCCAATCTATCATCACTCTCTGTTAGAAAATGAGGAGACCAAGCGTCAGATCCAAGAACTGCTCCAAAAGGGTCACATCTGACCAAGATCATCACCATGTGGAAGCCCAATTGTGCTTGTGTAGAAGAAAGATGGGAGACTCAACATCGATTATCAGGCCCAAAATAGATATCAAAGTCAAGAACCAGTACCCAATACCTTGAATCGACAATCTCCTTGAACAAATTAAGAGGTCCAAATAATTTAGTAAGATTGAAATGAAGTCTGGCTACCATCAGTTCCCAATAAAGTAGACAAATCTATGGAAAATTGCCATCAAGTCCTAAGAAGGTATTTTTGAATCGTTGGTCATGCCCTTTGGTTTGATGAATTCCCCAACAACTTTCATGAGGATGATGGATGATATCTTGCGGCCTTTCACCAAATCATTTGTGGTGGTGTATTTGGATGACATCCTCATCTACAACAAGAATTGGGTGGAACACCTATAGCATATTTACCAGGTTGTCCACACTTTGCGGCAACACAAGCCATATGCAAATTTGGAAAAATGATCCTTCGACATAAATAGGGTCCAGTACCTAGGCTACATTGTTGATGAGCATGGGGTGCATGTGGATCCATCCAAGATTCAGGTCATTCATGACTGGCCAACCCCAACCACACTCACTGAGATTCATATCTTTTTAGGCCTTGCCAATTTCTATCACAGATTCATGTTGGGATTCTCCCATATTGCATGGGCCCTCAACCAAGTAACCACGGGTGGTGGTAAGGAAAATTTCCTATGGGGCCTGTCAAAACAACAAGAGTTCGATCAATTGAAGGAGTGCTTGTGCTCAAGCACAGTGCTCTTATTACCCAACCTACAACAACCCTTTGAGATCAAGACAGATGCTTCAGAATATGTTGTGGGTGCAGTTCTCACTCAGCAAGGACACCTCGTGGCCTATCATAGTGAGATTGTTGTCCCTCAACCAAGTATTGGGAGAACCTTGGTCATGGTTGACCATTTTTGGGACTTCGATAGGTTGGTCGAAGACGAAGCGCCCAGGCTGGTTGACCTAAAACTAAAGTGGACCATTGAATCTTTTCCCCAAATGACGTCGAATACACTCGATCAGTTCAGGCTACTCGTGAAGTTCTGCGTAGACCAACACTTCATATATATCACTGTACATAGGGACGAAAACAAGGAGGAGCTACAATTGTACTACAAATTGACTGAGGAAGATATGGAGGAGATAACCAAGGAATGGCATGTACAATTCCTTGTACCAGTAGAAGAGACAAAGCTCTCCGACCCCAACATCATCGAAATCCATTTGGTCACCCGAATGGAGTATGATGGACCAAGCAGCGCTAAGATAAAGAAGGAGGAGGAGGAAGTGCATGACGTAAATAGTGAGGAAAATAACAAAGCATCATAGGAAACTGCATCTAAATCACCTGCAGGAGGTGGAGGCGACAAAGTAAACCAAGAGGAGGAAGGAGAAGAAGAAAAGCAAGAAAAGGACAAAGTGACACCGCCAAGGGACCCCCTTACAGAGGCCAAGACGTCAAAGAAAAGAAAGGTTTCTCCAAAGAAACCCTCAACGCGGAAGAAGTCACGAGCCAATAAGCCTCAGTCATAGACTGTGCTCACAATGGATGATGTTGACCTTGTTAACACTCTATAAATCTGTCTGGTTGAATTGACTAAAGATAGAGGTAACTTTTTCAACCAGCTTTAGAGCTGAGGCACTAGACTACTCAACTTAGAGAGGGCTCTCTCGTGTCACTTGATATATCTATGGAAATCAGTGGCTAGATTTGGTTTGTTTTGGGGGGGTTTATAAAGTTTACTGGCCAAGAAGAGGAGGGACACACAGGGCTATGGAGTCAAAATTCTGAAATTGAATGAAAACAATGATCAACCAATAGAACTCTCGAGAGGATAAAGGCTAAATGAGGCAACGAATCTGAGTTGTAACTTAAAATAAATCAGAGTGGTAAGAGGAAAGAGGAAACAAATAAATGCATCAGAGCATTACGGGAATGAATTCTGAATTGGTTAAGAAGAAATATACACAATCTAAATTGCTAAGCCAAGAGCATCATGAGATGAATTCTAGTCTTTTGTCTCTCCAATTTAAACATATGAAAGTGAAATTAAATAAAAGATCACATACACTACGAAAGAAGACAGAACTCATATCACAACCAATTAGAATATTTTCATAAACAGTTCAAAATGCTTCTGCATATGTATTCAATTCAGTCCCAAAAAATTACAATAGAGTCCAGAACCACCAAAATTGTGCCCTTGCACTTCTGCCCTCTCTTAATAAACTCATAACCTCTAATACTTATACAATTTGAGTTCCTTCAGTGTGCAACCGGTTACAATAAATGAAATGAAATGTTACAGCTTCTTTAATGATTACAAATGACAGTTTTCAAAAAAAACGTTTCATGACCCCCACAAATTCCTCTGACACTCTAGCTCCTTCCTCTGCCACGTTCTCTTTGAAATGTCACTCATAATCTTTCAAATATAATTTCATTTATCCATATTCTCATTAAACATTTGGGAATAATATATTTGAAATAAAAATAATTCCCAAATATTTTCTATCCTGTAGAATTAAATATCCATAATTTAATTCAAGCCCGTGGTTTTTTAAAACCATGTCTTGTTTGCCCAATTCACCATTTCATTGTAAAAAATATTTACTGTTACCATTTCCGTGTAAAAAACATTTACTATGTAATGTTTTTCCAATTTACTGTTTCATTGTGGAAAAACATTTACTGTGTAATGTTTTTCCAATTTACCGTATTTGGCAAAATACCTTTTATCTTCTCCTTTTACTTCTGTAAATCTTTGGATAAAGAATTATCCAAGTCTTTGTTCACGTGCGTCTTCCCATTTAAATCTTTTGCATGGAAATAACATTAATGTCTTTAATTTGTAAAACTTAAATCTTACCTCCGTAAAACCTTTTCACCGTTAGGAGGAATTTCTTTTATTGGAAATCCCATAATCATTATTGAAATGCACTCCTGGAAAAATGTCGCACATAAAAATATGATAAGTGCTTGCATTTATTATATCGGGCTTGGGCTAAAGTGGTTTAAATCAAATTGTTTTTACCTCCAATGTGCTCCACGTAAAAACAACTGTCCACCAAATAAACCACGATAGTATTCCCCGGTCCGCCTTCACATAATTGACCTCCTCATTACTTCAATCCCCAATATGTATGTACGCCCTCCATCCAACCTTTGACTTTTCCACATTATAAATTGAGATTCGTGCCCATGATATGATTTGACGTGATTCCATAAATTAAATATTAATATAAATATTTTAAAAAATATTTATATTAATAATAATCGTTTTTTCCATTTTTTTAATACTTTGGGCATATGAGGCTTTAACACATGACTTTGTGGATAGGATAAGGGTGCTTAATAAAATGAATATATTTTATTTTCAACAAAAATATGAAAATAAGGGTAAAAATGAATGAAGTGATGGAACTAAGGGAATTAGATAAGCATTAAGACTAGGTATAGGTTTGGGATATTTGTCAAATTTTTTACTTTTGGAGGACATGAATATTTTGGATAACCAGTTGAGCGAAGGATTTAGGTGATGGGAGATTGATGGAGCTGGTGAAAAAGTTTGAAAGTCTAAGTGGAAAAATAGCATAAGGACAAGACGCTTTGGGAAAAATAGATACAAATTAGTAGGTGATAACATAGGCTCGTATTGGGGATGTTATCCTCCCTATGAGGTAGCAAAGAACAGTAGACCATGTGCCCGATCCATTGGGCTGCTCCCAAAACATGTAAAACTTTAAATCTTACCTCTTCAATTTAATTTGTAAAACTTAAATCTTACCTCCGTAAAACCTTTTCACTGTGAGGAGGAATTTCTTTAATTGGAAATCCCATAATCATTATTGAAATGCACTCCTGGGAAAATGTCGCACATAAAAAATATGATAAATGCTTGCATTTATTATATCGGGCTTGGGCTAAAGTGGTTTAATTCAAATTACTTTTACCTCTGATGTGCTCCACGTAAAAACATGTGTCCACCAAATAAACCACGGTAGTATTCCCCGGTCCGCCTTCACATAATTAACCTCCTCGTTACTTCAATCCCCGATATGTATGTGTGCCCTCCATCTAACCTTTGACTTTTTCACATTATAAATTGAGATTCGTGCCCATGATATGATTTGATGTGATTCCATAAATTAAATATTGGTTTAAATATTAATATAAATATTTTAAAAAATATTTATATTAATAATAATCGTTTTTTCCAATTTTTTAAAGACTTTGGGCATATGAGGCTTTAACACGTGACTTTGTGGATAGGATAAGGGTGCTTAATAAAATGAATATTTTTTATTTTCAATGGAAATATGAAAATAAGGGTAAAAATGAATGAAGTGATGGAACTAAGGGAATTAGATAAGCATTAAGACTAGGTATAGATTTGGGATATTTGTCAAATTTTTTACTTATGGAGGACATGAATATTTTGGATAACCAGTTGAGTGAAGGATTTAGGTGATGTGAGCTTGATGGAGCTAGTGAAAAATTTTGAAAGTCTGAGTGGAAAAATAGCATAAGGACAAGACGCTTTGGGTAAAATTGATACAAATTAGCAGGTGATAACATAGCCACCTATTGGGGATGCTATCCTCCCTGTGAGGTAGTAAAGAACAGTAGGCCACGTGCCCGATCCATTGGGTTGCTCCAAAAACATGTCTGTGTACACTGCTCTGACCTGTCACCAGTGTCTGCTGAAAACCAAACTCTGCACACTGCTCTCCACTGGATACTGAATACTGAACACACTGCTAAAATCTGACTGTACACACTACTGGAAATCCAAACTGAAAAATGCTTGACCAACAAGCTTATTCGCACACTCCTACCTACTCTAATTGCTGCAATGAACTGCCAATCAAGTGAAATCAAAATGCCAATGCAACCATACAAGCATTTTATCCACTGTTTGTTTACTTAGCACAAGCTTGCTCCAAATCCTGCTTACTGATAATTCATTCAAAAATTCATCCATAAATCCAAATCTCAAAAAATAAAAACATTTGGATTGTTCATTGCCTCCAACAAAACTGCAAATGAAACCTCTAAAATATGCACAAAACAACAATCATATTTCACCCCTTCCACTGCATTCTTGTTTTCATTTGATTTAACATGTTGATTGCCACCAAGAGCATGAAAAATCTGTTGAGACTATTGGAAATAACAATCTTCTGAATCAGAAGACAGTGTTGGCTGAAATGAAACCCTTGGTGGAAAGAAATCTGTGTCTAATAATGATGTTGATTTACTATCATCTTTATTTCCAGGTTGGTAGCTGAGCACAGGCTGCAAATCTGAACTGAGATAACCCTCCATGTAATCAGCAACACGATCATTAAATGCATGAGAAGGTTGTTGGTCTTCCTCACTGATAACAATTTTCTCATGTAAAACAGTGCCATTGTGAATTCAATCAGACTTCCCTACTTCCTCTATTATCTCATGATTTGCTTTCAACAATTCAAAGGAAGAAAAACATAATGGAAGATAGATTTCATTTGCAAATCCATTTCTTTCTTCATATTTAACATTATGCCTAGAGGATTTTTTATTTGAAACATTATAGACATTTTGTTTCAACAGTTCGAAAGAGGAAAAACACAATGGCAAGGTTCTTTCACTTGATTCAAAACCTTCTTCATTTTCTTCATTGTTGTCATAGGCACATTTTTCAATTTCTTTGAATTTCTGAACATAGTCATTTTCAGATTTGTCTTCAACCAATAGCTGCAAATTTGTATTGACAAGACCTTCTATGTAACAAGTACTGGGGTCATCAAACACATGAGAAGATTGTTGCAATTTCTTGTTAATTTTTTTGAGTGAATTGGTATGATTTGGAATTAACACACATTCCTTTGCTTCAATGATGATCTTAGGATTTTCTTTCAACAATTTGAATGAAAAAAAACATAAAGGTAAAGAATTCCCTTCAGTTGATTCAATACTTTCTTCTTTGTAACTGTGATATGCAGGTTGATTGCTTTCATTACACTACTGCAAAGGAACATTTTCTGATAGAGAACATGCAGTTGGTTGCTCTAGGGAGTCAACATCGTAATCATCATCATATTCATCATATATAGGCAAATCAACAACATATGCAATGTCATCTAACAAGAACAAACTTGGAACATCAACATGTTCTTCAACAAACTGCTTTGCAAACTCATATTCTTGATTGTCTACAAATGAATACATAAAACAATCAGCCCCCTGCTTATCATGGAATGGATCAGAAGCTAAATTAACACCTCCTCTTTCAACAAGTGGAATATAATTTTTTGCAAAATCATTAGCATTGGAAATTTCAAGAGGACCTATGATATTATCAATTCTATGCTCAAGATTCCAATCAACTATTTTATGTTCATATTCACTTTCATGTTCTTGAGCATTCAACCCCTCATTTTGGATCTGTTTACATACTTGGATGTTGTGTTGAATGTCCTGAGCATCATTAAACATTTGTTGTAAGGACTTAGGTCTTCTTTCCATCAAGAGGAAAGACAAATATGGATGAAGAGTAGTTGCATAATGGAGCATGGAAGCAGCTTAAGTGGGTTGAATTTCTTTGGACAAATTGTAATAGATACTGGAAAACCTTCTATTGAATATAGAAATAGTTTCATTGCTCATCTTTTTTAAGGCATAGAAATCTATAAGTTGTAGATCCAAAGATTTCTTCCAGCCCCAAAACTTTAAAAAGACATCCTTCAATTCCTCCCATGAGCTAATTGTCTCTGGCTGCAAATTTTTAAACCAGTCTTTGGTGTCTCCTTTCAAATATTGAGAGAAGGCCCTCATACAAACATCATCATGGTCAATCTCAAACAAATCTATAAAATGCTCAAACCCTTGGATGTGTTTTTCAACTGAGATGGTATCAGGTTCCCCATCAAACATAGGTAGGTACTCATAGTGTTTTGGAGGAAAATCATGAAGGATGTGGGGTAAATTTAAGGGTCTGTATCTATGCTGAGTCTTGGAGGGTGTTGGATCAAGTGTAGGAGATGAAATATCAATCCTAGTTTCATGAGGCTCATCAACTTGGTTATGGTCATCACATGGCTCAGATGGATTTTTTTTATCAAAATCACTGATACAGTGAGGATATACATGTACAACTTTAAGAGGAGGATATACAATTGCAATATTCTTATGATCATCATTGGAATGCAGCAGGTAAAGAAAAATTTGCTTGGCATGTTCAAGGAAGGACCAGAGGTAACTTATAACAAACAATAAAATGCCTTGGAAAAAATCCAATTTTAAGTACTTGTTTTCTTCCATAATGTCTTTTCATACCTCTGTCAAGGGATCTCATCTTCCAATGGAGTATATGAATTACATTCGAAGCTTGAGTGGAGTCGCCAATAATGTTTTGGAAGCTAGATTATGCACTGAGAGTGGAGTCACCATTGAAGATTTGAATTTCTGGATTCTTCTACCAGTGGAATCACCTTCAAACTGATTTGTGATGTGTGGAGTCACCAGAGTTGGCTTTGAACCCTTGTGGGGTGCATGCAGATCTCTTGTACTATGCGGAGTTGGCTTTGTGGCCTGGTGCATGTAAGAGGATTGAGAGAGACTAATAAGAAGAGAAGAAGATTGGTGGACATAGCCCCACACTGGGGTGAACCACGTATATCCTGTGTCAATGTGCTTTGTGCTATGTTGTTCATGTTGTTTATGTATTTACTTGCTTAGTGCACTGTTCTTGATGTATGGTAGATAGATCAATGAATTCTTAGTGCTTTATGATGTGAATGAATGTTAGATCTTAACTTATGCTAAGTGCTTAGATGTATCAGATCTTGATTACTATTGCGTTGATCTACAAATAGGGTTAACCTGCGATGTGAATAAAGGTTAAAGGCTAATGAATGATATTGGCTAAGTGCTCTGTTAAGTATTGTGATCACATATATGTGTCCCAACTAGGTTGTAGACACTTGAGTCTTGCAACCCCCCCTGCCTCTACCTCAGGTGAGACTTCATCTGCTTTGCAGGTGTTGCCGAAAGGGCTGGTAGTTAGGGTTTTGTTGGTGCATTGTTAGCATTGAACCCTGGGTCTTCCCTTGTGCCAACAGAGACACTATCAGATGTCATTTGTAAGTACCCTACTTACGACAAAGAAATGTACTCCATTATGCAAGCCTGCCACCAATGGAAGCATTATGTTGTCGGGAAGGAGACAGTCATCCACATCAATCATAAGACATTGCAGTTCATGCAGACACAAGGAAAATTGCAGAATGACGCCCATCAAAAGCGGTCCACATACTTGCAGGAGTTTCATCTCAACCTCAAGTATAATACAAGAAGCACCAACCATGTCGCTTATTTCCTTATCCCCCCTCCAGTTCCATCACTCACCACGGTGATAAACTCCTATGGCCCAATACCTTCGAATGGCCCCAACTCTATGAGAGAGATCTTGATTTCACCGCCACCTACCATATGATAGACATAAACACAGATGTCACTGAGTTCCATCTTTAGGAAGCATTGATGTGCCATTTGGGAGATCTTTATGTTCCATCAAGCGAGCGAGGGAAGCTGATTTTGGAAGCCCACTACAGTCTGTTGAGTACTCAACACACCCTAAAAAAAAGTTTGTCACAATTTATTTTTTGGGGTACCACTCAATCTTCAGCTTGGACTGTTATCACTTCAATATGAAGTGATACGCCTTCACTTATCTCATATGTTTCATGATTGAATCGATTAAAAGTTTGCTTGTGTATAACAAAGAACCTTCTTAACTCTGAAAGAAACTTAATTACTACTCAATGAATCGACAACCCATCATTTTACCCCAACTCACTTGAGAAATTCGGCATCGGCAAAAAAGATAAAGGTGGTGAAAATCATTTGGGAAGTCAAAGTAGTTGAGTACCGACCTTCATCGACGTCGGCCGATGAAAGTGTTTCTTTCCTATGAACAACCTCAGAAAGGATTTCTCCGAAGACCGATCCATTCGGTTTTGGCAGAAAAATNTGATAAATTCGGCATCGGCAAAAAAGATAAAGGTGGTGAAAATCATTTGGGAAGTCAAAGTAGTTGAGTACCGACCTTCATCGACGTCGGCCGATGAAAGTGTTTCTTTCCTATGAACAACCTCAGAAAGGATTTCTCCGAAGACCGATCCATTCGGTTTTGGCAGAAAAATGTAATAGTAAACACTGTGCAAAGGTGAGCAAACAACCGATCCTCGATCCCTACGCTGAAGTGATGTGACGTGACGAGACGTTTTACCTCCATATGTGTCAGATACGCCACATTCAAAGTTGGTAGTTAATTCATAGATTTCACATTAGTTATAATTCGTGCACGAATCAAAAGGATCCGTTAAACCCATCGATACAGTGCATCTTCTCCCACGCCTCCATGGTCAACCAGTTAAGGTTTATTTGCAGAAATTCGAGGGTAATTTATTTTAAATTTACATTTATTACTCATATTAACTGATTGATATGACTGGTAGTACCTCTCTAGTTATATCATGTTCGAGTCATTGTGCATGGTCTCATTCTGCACAGCAAGAAATTCAGAACAAACAGAAGAGTGAAGCCAACAACCTGGAAGAAATGCCCAAAGTTCAGTGAGTATTAAGCAGTTATCTTAGCAAGCGTTACAGGTATGTATCTACTAATGGTTTTCATGCATTTCATTGTTACATGTCCACACCCAACGCCGCTCTATACGCATGTTCAAATGACATTTTAAATTGCAAGAATAATCCCTCGGGTGCCAAAGGAGGGAGATACCCCCGCCTTCTACATGGCCTCGTATCTACTGCCATCAGAAGTGTTCCACATACTTGCAGCAGTTCCATCTCAACATCAAGTATAAGACAGGAAGCACCAACCACGTTATTAATTGCCTAAACCACCCTCCATTTGCACCACTCACCACGGTGTTAAACTCTTGTGGCTACAAGACCTCTGGATGGCCCCAACTATATGAGAGAGATCATGACTTCATCACCACCTACCAAATATTGGGCACAAACATAGTTGTCACTTATTTCCATCTTCAGGATGGGTTGTTGTGCCATCTAGGCCATCTTTGTCTCCATCAAGCAAGTAAGCAAAGCTGATTTGGGAATCCCACTACAATCGCAGTGCAGGACACTTCGGCATAGAAAATATAGTGGTAGTGTTGCAGCAACATTTCTATTGGTTGAAACTTTGAGAGAATGTCTGCAATTATATTAGGTCCTGCACTGTCTGTGCCATTGCCAAACTAGCCATTAAGAAACAAGGCATCTACACCCCTCTTCCTACTTCTGAAAGGCCCTAAGAATCCATCTCGATGGACTACATTTCAGGCCTTGCATCAACCAAGCAGGGAAATGACTATTTTTTTGTGGTGGTTGATCATTATTCTAAAATGGCGATTATGGTCACTTGTAAGAATACCATCACAACAGAGGCCACTGCAGATCTCTTCTTCGAATGAGTGTGGGTACATTTTGGGATACCACAAACCATTGTCTCAGATCATGACATTTAGTTCCTCATCACATTCTAGTCGAACCTCTGGTCATTGTTGGACACCAAGCTCACCAAATCCACTTCCTTCCACCCCCAAACGAATGGCCAAACTGAGGTCGTCAACTGGATGATCGTTATACATAACTCAACTAACCACAACCCCTTTCAGGTGGGGTTGGGATTTCAACCATCGAGTCCCATGGATGTTGCACTACCCCTTGAGGCCACCCAGGTAGACTCGTCCCATGCTCAAACTGAAGCTAACAAAGCTACCTAGTTCATTGAGAATATCCAACACATCCGCCAATAGGTTCATGATATTTTACAAAAGTCTAATGCCAAGTATAGGTAGTGCCATGATCAACATCGGGTGCCACACAAGTTTCAGGTGGGAGATAAAGTTTCGTTGCACTTGCAAAAATAAATCCTTATGGGGCCCCATTGGAAGCTTCGTCCACTCTACTATGGACCTTACACCATCACCAAGGTCATGGGTGACAATGATTTTGAGTTCAACATTCCCCCTTCCTTGGTTTGCACCCAGTATTTAATGTGGACCTCCTTCAACCATATTTTCCACCATTATTGGACACCTCAAAGATAGTAGAATAGTTGAAACCAACAGAGCTCAACCCTGACTAAATGGAATAGGCATCCACTCATCATATCATGGACACATGGGTCAAGGGCACTCACTAATAGAGGATCCATCTTCATCGGGTTGTCAAAGCAGGGAAGCTCCTGTACCAAGGCAGGTGGCTCACCCGAGGCCAAATTTAACATAAATTTCCTCATCTCATGGGGGAACTCAATGCAATGTAGACCATTTCTTCCTAAGTGGGGAGGATTGGTCTAGGTGTATATCAGTTTCCACCCACCTATTCCAACTGGGTCACATGCAATTTTCATTTTGGTTTTTATTTTCCTAGCTTTTCGGGGCCGTTTTGAGGCCCTAAACAATATTTTTTGGGCTTTCCATAGTCACACTACAGATAGAATTAGAGTGTGACAACATAATGTGTATTCCTCGTATATACCTTTCCAACGGGATATCATGCACCTAAAATAGAGATCGTATGAAAACGTTACAACCCCGAGAAGTTGATGTACCAACTTACCCCAACGGGGCCCACATGACTTTTGGCGCTTCATCTTCTAGGGTTAGGTTTTTGGATGTCTAGGTTTTTGGCATTCGTGTTTTATGTAAAAAGGCCTTTGGAGCCTCATTGTACTCATCTTCTTGTGAATGAGAACAACCATCACCTCTCTTCCTAGAGATAAGCCGCCACCATTCTAGCAAGCTTGTTTCAATGTGCATTTTACAGTTTCAACATATTTCTTTATTGAATAGAAGCCAAGTTTTATTGTATCTTTATTGTTTTTCATTGTATCTCTATGTTAATAATATAGATCTGTATTCATTTCATTGTGCTCATAAAATGCAGATCAATGTCACTTTAATACACAAAAACACACCTTTCTCATATTGTATATTTGTAAAATATACATAACAATAGTTCATATTTAAGTTTTTCCAATGTATGGGCCACTAAGATACTAAGTAGCTACTAAAATGCAAAAAAGAGAATATTTAATTGCCATTATGATATCCAAAATAAAACTCCACTTCAAAAAATTTAAATTTCTAAAATCAACAAAACTAAACCCTATCTTCATGTTTCTCCATCTATGTGGTCATGGTTAGCCTCCAACTAGTTACATATTTGTAAAAAACAACTTAACAACTTACATAGTAATGGGTGAAGGTGTTTTAAATCAAACAACATACATTGCTTTTTATCAAAGAGACACATGGCAGTTTGGATAGACCTATATTGCATATTTGTTGGAAAATTAATCAATCTTATTAATCACTACATTTTGTTTCTAAGTTTTTGAAATATATTTTCTCATTATTAGTGTTAGTTGTGAATATCAAAACATAATATATATAATTGTTCATATAGTGAAACTTCATGGTTGCTCTAGTTTGTAACTCTACAGCAAACATAGATTTAGGCAAGGACTCACGGCTGGCGATTATACTCGTTTTCTTTGGAAAAATAGAGATGGCCCTTATTTTTTTTCTTTGGAAAAATAACAGACATATTTTCCTAAATTCCAACAAAAGTCAAAAACATGTTCTTTTGATGAAGACTATCAAACGTGGGTATTTCGTTTCACGTTAATCATTACTCTTATCCTTGTTAGTGTTATAGAGGACGTAATTTACTCCTCTGCCACTCGCAATGGTCATGGCCGCCATGACACACAGCTTATTCAATCTCTTCAAAGGTGGGAGGATTCCTGCCGTCAGCTCCACTCTAAAGCATAATCCCACTGCCAAAATCCATCCATGCAAAGCTTCATGGCAGGAGGTATGGAATTTAATTAAATTTCATCGCTTTAGCTGCTATCAGATTGTTGTCATGGGGAATTCATGGCTAAATTTTACCCCAAATGTATTCATATGATGCAGTTGGCTGGTGTTTTAATATTCTCTGCAATTCCCTTCACCGCAGTGAAGGCAATTGCTAATAGTCCTCTAGCAGCGCGGTTACAAGAGCGAATGCAGGGGACCAAATCGTTGGCTATGAAGGAAGCCCCGGAAAGAGAAGCTGCCACGCAGAGGGCCAGAAAAGAAAGGTGCCAACTCTAACACTAGCTTTCCTTTGACTGAATGGTGTTCTCTATGGGAGTTTTGTTACAGAGTCATGGTCAACTGTCAGAATTTCGTGTAGGCTGTCAGCCCAATTTTTGTAACAAACCCTACAATCTTAAACCGTGCCATTTTTCCTGGGAAGAGTGTGCTTGAAAACTTGTAAAAGTCATTCCCAAAGGTTGAATTTAAACTTTTAAGTGTCAAGGAATTCAGAACCTTTTACTTGTGATATGGATCCTTTAAGCAGAGATGTTTGGTAAGGTACCCATGTCATTAAAACCTTATTCTTTTTTCCATTATATGGAGATGTAATGCTGCAGCAGGAGCACTGTGGAGATTGCAAATGGCTTTGGTAACTTGTTATCTGAAAGAAATAATTAATTAAATAAATAATTTATAATATTAATTCCCACAAATGACTAAAATAGGTCAATGGGATGCAAAGGTACATCAAGCAACAAAGACAATGTAAGGAGATGCAGTACCTAAGGCATCTCTTGAAAGGGGGCAGACAAAAAAAAAGCAATGTAAACTATTAAAAGGATAAATAATAGCAATAATACAAACGTGTAAAATCCAAATAGGAAAACCCTAAAGAAGGAATTAGAGATCAATAGAATGCAAGAGGAGAGGAGAGGAGAGGAGGAACAAACACTCCCACAGTATATAAGGTCCGGAGTAGAAGGACAAGATAAGAGTTAGGTCCCAATCTGCTCAAAAATTAGAGGAGGGCATTGTAACCTTATCAACCACCGTGAAAACCACCAATGTTGAGCCTGGTGATGTCTTTTGGAGAATGGATTGGGATAAGAGTGTTATGACCCAAGGGAAGCATATATAGGGCTAAATGTATATGATATGACCCCAAGGGGGGGCATATATGGGCCTAAATGTACATGTAATGTGTAAATATATATGTAACAGGGTCGGCCCAGTGGTAAAGGGGCCTCATGTGCAAGTGTGAATAGGTATATATAGAGAACATGTATTCATTATTGGGGGGATGTGAATTGTGAAATATGGATATAACTGGTTGTTTGGAGGAGGTTCTCCTATCCTTTAAGGAGTTATTGTGTAACTTATCTGTCTTGGGGTTGTGCTCCACGCTCACATTGCTGCACATGTTATGTACTTCTGTTATGTTATGATATTCTAAGCATTTGGATCATTACAAAGAGAGCAAGGATGGACTATCAAGGGGAAATCGAGTGCTTCTCTTTGAAACTGTCCTCACATCCAAGGTCGACATATCCACAATGGAAGAGAGAAACCTGGTTGAAGAGCAATGGTTTCTTGAAAATAAAAGGAAAATCAATATAAGAAGCTATCATCCCAAAGCTCATTGAAAAATTTGTATGTGACTCCAGTGCCAAAAAAAATACTTCAACAATGATGTTGGTTTTGGTATGCATATCAATAAATTCAATCACACATGAACAAGGGACACCAGGGGTTTACAATGGAGAAACCTCGTGAGGAGAAATTCTAAGCAATCCTTCCATTACTAGTGTGTATCTTCCAATGTACAATAAGTCCATTTATGTAGCATTATGTAACCATTGTTGAGTTTTGTACCTTGGGAGGTGTTCCCCATGTGCTTGTGACCTCCTTAGCACATGTGGGATGGACATTACACTTTGTACATTGTACTTTTGTCTAATTTCACTTTGACTTTGTCTAATGTGAAATTTAGTCATTTTTGGCCTAAAGTGACTATTAATTCACAAAGGGGGTGAATTAGAGACATAAATTTGACATAGGAAACTTAACCCAAAGTGGGTTATTGAGTTAGATATTTTTGGGGAGATCTCAACCATCGATTAGATGGGAGATGAGATGATCTCCACCATTCATATCTTAGGTTTCCTTTTGGATGTCTAAGAATGGCGCAAAGGGTGAAGGAGGCATTCATTCTTCTTTTGTTCATTGTGAGAGGAGCACTTGGAGGATGAGCATGAGGTTTGTTTTGTGAGGATGCTTGAGCTTGGGCGCTAGCTTTCATGGAGGGAGGCTTGCATCATCTACCCTTGTTTGTTTAGTGGAGAGGTTCTACTTCTGAGGAGAGCGCATTGCTAGATTGGGGCGCATCAGTTGTGGGAAGACTTCTAGCCATCAGATTGCAGTGAGATCAGTTGCAGAGGGAGGCCATCCAGCAGAGCTTCATTCCTGTGGAGGGGTTTTCAGATCTGAGCTCACAGTTTGCAGTTGGAGCAGTTTCAGTGGTTTTGCCAGCTTGTATGTGGGGCGCACCTTCCTGGGGCACACTTGGAGGTTTTGGGCTTGTATATCAACTTAGATCGAGTTGCTATTGTATCAGGTTCCTCTTTATATTGTACTTGTTGTATTCCATCTTCTGCTTTCCTCATATATACATATATATTCCAAAGTTCAAACTGGTTTTCCCCGGGGGATTTTATCCAAGGTCATGTTGACCAAAAATACCTGTGTACAAAAATGCATGTGTTAGTCTCTTAAATCTGTTTATTTTCAGCTATAAAAATCTTTAGGTGTGTTATATTTATTTTGGAGTGCATGTACTAATTTCTGGTTACTAAAACTAATGCAAGAGCACCCAAAATCGCAAATATAACCATAACAAATCAGTAAGAAGTTCTTGGACTGTTGGCTGTTATAAAATAGCAGCAAATACTTTATCAGACAGTTGAAACTTAGAGCCTAACTGTGGTCAAAGACAGATCCAGTAGGCAAGCTTGATAGGACCTGGAAATCTTCAACCATAACAATATGCCATATTTAAGATATTGTTATTAGAAGATATAACAATATCCACAAACATCTCAACAACTTCCATGAAATCCTTGTCCCTAACTTATCAGTGTCCTCATTATTAGTTTTGCATGTAGACATTTATGCCATCGCTGAAAAAATCAGCATTGGCAAAAAATTATTGAGGGTCTAGACATTAGGACATTAGAAACATTGATGAAAAAATCGACAAACTGTGGAAAGCATTAAAAAGTACAAAATAAATTCATTTTTTTTCAATATTTAAAAATAAACCAACATCAACATCAAGTAAGCACAATGGCACGTAAATATGGAAAATACATTGATATATATGATGTAGTGGATGCCAAATGATACATCAAAGTCGATATTGAATTCCGATAGTTGTCCTATCAAGGACTAAAAAATGGATAACTAGTACAAAATGACATTGAATATATGTAAATGTATCTCATCATCATGAGTCATCTACAATGATAAATCTAGTGGCGAGCTATCGATTCCCTCTCCCCCTTCTATGGGAAAAGGTAATGGATCATTTGCCACTAGGTCTTGCATCATCCATTTGATGATGATTGGTGGGTATATGAGTATCAAATTGTGTATAAGGCGGTGTTGGGGTTGCTGCATCACCCTCCTCAGTGTCAAAATTATCCTCCAATAATGGCTAGGGGTCATCCTCCCTTTCCCCTTGCACTTGTTGTCACTGCTTCTCTAACCACTCAAGTGCCTTCTCCATAATAGGCATCTCATACTCCACCCTC
The DNA here is from genome assembly GCA_032191745.1 of Picea mariana. Taxonomy (NCBI): domain Eukaryota; kingdom Viridiplantae; phylum Streptophyta; class Pinopsida; order Pinales; family Pinaceae; genus Picea; species Picea mariana. Next base: position 200,793 of record JASDQU010735272.1, read on the forward strand.
CACTAAGACTCAATGTTAATGTTTTTCAAGGAAATGGCGCCCACATTAGGGATTTTCTCAAGTGGACATAAGCCATATCATTAAGGTGTTGAAACTCTAACCTGTAAGAAGGTCATAATAAATTTGAGTTTCGATGGTCATAAATATGTTTGAGGGTCATAATTAAAATTGCAGTTGCTAATTTCTAATCTGTTGCACTTCTTTGTGTGTATTTTTTCAAATACATTCTAATTGCACCCACAATTGGAAGCACTACAAATTTGGCTTAGCACCCAAATGGAGAATTTCTATGAAAGTGGTGCTTTTCCACCATAATTTCTCCACCAAATGTCTACAACAAATAAGAAAAAAAGACTTAAATCACATTTCATTACACTAGCAAATAGGAAGTAAAAAAGAAACACAATTCAACTTTCAAATAAAACACATAATTAAAATTCTAAATTCTAATGGCTTACTTGGCATTAAATAGTTTGTTGGCGTTTCTATACATCTCCATCTTGTGATTAATGGTTCTGTGAGCACAATATTCCTACCCTTAGGTAATGGAACCAATTCCCATGTCTCTTTTTGATCAGAGCCTCATACTTAACATCCATAGTTGCTTCCTGTTACCACACAATCTAGCACCAAGTGCGAATCCTTCACAAGGCACAAGACTTGTGGAACATCGGAAGATGTCACCACTGTTCCCTAGGCAACAACTTCCCTCTTTTTAGTGAAGTAGTGAAATCCAATACAAGGGAGGCTTCCCTAGTAGCCTCCAAGAATCCCTAGGCAAGACATAATCAAGTATAGGGCCTCCTGGTTAGCTACTTAATCATCCACCAATGAAGTAAGATAGACAAAGCAAGGATAAAGCGGTGAGACAAAGCAATTTCCAGATTTGAAGAGATGAGGATCTAGGTCAATCCAAGAGGTTTTCCAAGTCAAGTCAAGGCTGAAAAGGATCCCAACAGTAAAATAAGCTATTACAGCAGTAAAAACTAGCCCTTTTGACAAGAAATAATTCAATGAATAAGAGGGATAAACAATGAACTAAATTATGGTTTCTTTAACCAGCAAAATCAGAAAATTAAGGAGCATATAACAGCCCTAAAATCCTAGACGTTTTTCCCTAGAAGGCTGTAATAACACTTCAGAAATACAAATTAGGATTTTAACAATGTTTTCTAGGTCAAGAATATACTAAAATGCCAAAATGTCTTAGTCTTTTATGGCTGAAAATGAAAAATTGCTGTAATAAAACCCTAATCTAACCCAAAAAAAGTAAAGGTAGAGTATAGTTCAGAAAATAATGATTGACTATTGGGAGAGTGACTAGTGCCTACTATTTTTGGGGGCACATGGAGTCAACTAAGGATCCATTTGGAGAGAATTGAGTGGATGTTTTAGGGTGATACTTGGAGGTTGTTCACTACTAACCCTAGGAGATCCTCCTAAAATGTTAAGGTACAATTCAAGGGAAGGTTCTTCACTAGAAACCTTCTAAGAGCTTTGATAAGAAGGGTTTGTTCAAGAATAATCCAAGAGAATGCTCAACCAATACTAGAGAAACAACATTTCACCTAAGTGCATTCATAAACATAACCACAAGATAAAAAGAGACCACTTACTCCATAAATCTTTCATCCATCAAAACCCCATCAATGGATATCCAAGTAGTAGTAG
>JASDQU010735272.1:221295-232237 GCA_032191745.1 Picea mariana
AGTATAAGTGCATACAACCCCACTAAGTTCATCAATATTTGTCTTGGAAATAATTTGTTGCTTAAGGTAGTGCTAGGAGAAGTAAAAGGGCTTACACCCTCCTAGCACTTCTTAGTTAGCTTTACTTGCCTTGGGGAGTAAGAGGGTTTACATCCCCAAGGAGGTAGTATATATAACTCATTATTTGACTCCATAACCCAATAGTTAAAGCACTAATCATTTTCAATTTGTATTGGAGAAATACATTTTTTTCATTCAGATACGTGAAAACACGAGATAATCAAATTGTTTAAATTGCAATCTCTTCTTGATGTTCTAGGAATGTCATAGCCACTAGGGCGTCTCAATTGGATAAGTATTTCTTGCTGTTGTTATAAAATTTTATCTACATCCATTAGGGCTGCAGAAACCCTAACACATTTTCATTTATAACTTGCTATTCAACTATGAAAAGTTGCTAAAAGTTTTCCATAGTAATCTACTAAGACTAGCACACTTTTTGGGTGGATTATTGGCAAGTTTTGACGGTTGATTTCTCTGTTGTAATAATTTGTTTGTTGCAGCCATAAGGCTGATAATTACTACTGCAGAAATTCTTTACAACAACCTTACATTGTTGCTAAAGTTTCATGCTATCTCCTTGAGCTAAACTAGTCATTTGCTAGCTTGCCTCTTGTACTTTTTACTAAGCTTTAAGCAAATTTATTTTGCAGTTATTATTATCATTTTATTGCTCGTATACCTCATTGTTTACTACTGCAATTAGGGACAGAAAGCCTAACTTGATTTTCCACCTAAAGTTATACCTATATACTCTACTTGTTCTTGTGTCTCGGGTAGGTACAATCACTCTTTACAGGTGTTCTTATCTCTTGGCAACCATTGGCTACAACCAAGACTCTTTCTCAAGTCTTTACACACTCTCTATTTTGACCTATTGGGGGAATCTCTTTCATCTCTTCACTTTTTATCTCATTCCCCCTAGGTTCACCGAGATTCCCCCCTTGAGGTGATCACTTCACCTCTAAAGTGAAGGGAATACCTATCTAAGGTGACAGTGGGTAGGTGCTCTCTTAGTTGTCGCCATTTTTTGGTTTGGGTCAGGCTTTTCCCAACCTACAACTTGTGCGATAACAATACCCAAGGGTGATGATGAATGTAATGTTCTAGTCATAATCATGGAATAAGCCCACTTGGTAGTTGGTGGGTAATCATTAGGACCACTAGGTAGAAAAATGGAATGAATATAATAATGAGGGTTTTTTGTCATAGACCCTTAGGAATACTCATGAGAAAGTATAAATAAACATGATCATCATTGTATTGAGATTAATGATTGTCATATTATATTCATTATTCCCCTTAGATACCTCCCTATGTACCCCAAATTATCGTCCCTAGGTACATTACAAATATTTGGGTTGAAATGATGATGTGGCATACTTGTGATTTGCTTAGCCATGAACATTTATTTTCTAAACATGTTCTTCCAATTGTTGCCTGGAAAATAGGTGTCGAGGAGGAAAGTTAGAATTTCATTAGTGGACTTGATAGATCTACCAATAATGAAATGATCCAAATGGATCTTAGTGGCCATCCACCTTTTTCACTGAATCACCATTTTGAGCCTACGATTTTGATAAACCATGATATTCACCCTTATGATGGGGAATGGAATGAAATGTCATCTTGATTTGTTAATTACAGACATCATGTAATGATTTCCTAGTGGTTTTATGTACATGTCTATAACATAGTGTTATCGCACCGAATTCCATTATAACTCTACAGTTAAGCGTGCTCAGGCTAGAGTAATACTGGGATGGGTGACCGCTCGGGAAGTCCTAGTATTTTACATGCCTATGACATTTTATAAACTTAGTCTAATTTATCCCACATGCATCATGGGAATTGTTCTCCTCTCACTCTCTCATATATAATTGAGGTGAAGGATCCCCTTTAAGCATGCAATTGAGTGTGGTGTAAAGCTTGTTGTGAATGAAGCATAACCAACATCTCTTTCCTTTCAGAGATAGGCTACCCCATTTTGCGAGTTTGTGTTCTACAATGTTTTTCTATCTTATTTAGTAATAGAAGTTGGGTTTCACTGTATTTTTGTGTATTTCGTTGTTATATATTGGTTATATTTCTATCTTCATGTCGTTCTCAAAATAATCCGGATCAGTGGTATCAGAGCAGTCTGCTCCTTATTATTTCTCAGAGCAAATCCCTGACGAGGTCGGGGTATAGAGATTTGGTTCTCGAGCTAGTTTCACTTGAGGAAAACCTCTCTCGCTATCCCAAGCGACCTCCCATGGTGGAAGAAAAGAGAGATGACAGAGCAAGAGATCCTTTCAAGATTTTGCTCGAGGAAGCTCTCATGCGACAGAGGAATGAGATGATGGAGAAATTTGCTCAGATCCTTCGAAGACTACCGATGGTGACCACTGAGGCATCTTTGACAAGAATCCATTTCACAAGTGTGACACCCTTCAAGGTACAAGCCAATTTTGATATCCCCTTATCTGAAGGCCAAATAGATGCAAATGCTCTAGAAAAATGGTTGAATATGCTAGAAGGTTATTACTCTATCCAAAAAATTTCCGATAGTGAAAAGATCACCTTCGCGCTCCTTAAATCCCTTCCCCATGTCAGATCTTGGTGGGAAGGTTACTGGGAGACATACACTGCAAATGAATCTACACTATTTGGGAGAGAACCCACTTGGGCGACCTTTGTAGATTCCCTAAAGGAGGAGTTCTACCCTGTTGGAAACTATGATGACCAATATGTGAGATGGACAACTCTGCGTTAGAAAAGAGACCAGACGGTGCCAGAGTACACCAACATCTTTCATACCTTACGCTCAAAGCTGAGTATCAAAGACTCCATGCGACACCTAGTTTTGAAGTAGCACAGTGATGTACACATGTACATCCAAACATAGATGGATTTCTTGGACAACTCCTCATTTGGAGTTTCTTATTGATATGCATTCAAACTTGAGAAGAAATTCAAGCAACAAAGTAAGTGGGAGAAGCATGGACAGAGCAAGGAAGATCAAACTCAAGAGAGACAGTCCCATATGCAAGAAAAGAAGGGTAACATGAAGTATACGAAAGACACTGGAAAGTGGTGTGAGTTCCACAATAACCCTTGGCACAACAATGATGAATGTCGCTCAATACAGTCATAGGTGACCGAGCTCAAAGACAAAGATCCAAACCTTGACTTGGACCCTGATTCAAAGAATAATAAAAGGAGACAAATCATTTATGCAAAACCCACTGCTACTATCGTAACTGCAACAATCCAACCATAAGAGGATCCCAAGGAGGGGGAGAGACTCTTCCATTCATAGATGTGGGTGAAGGGGACCCCACTGCATTTTATTGTTGATAGCGGAAGCCAAAAGAACATCATCTCAGCAGAGGTTGTCAAGCAGTTGGATTTTCCAACAACACCACACCCGCAACCATACAACATCGGGTGGCTTCGCCAGGGTCAAGATCTTCGTGTCAACCACAACGTCTCTCGTCCTACGACATCAAGCCCTTCAAGGATGAGGTATTGTGTGATGTTGCCCCACTAGAAGTCTGTGATGTTATATTAGGCCAACCATATATGTGGAGGCATCATTCCATTTATGAGTCTCGACCCCGTAGCATCATTGTTACTCTGGGGGGTCAGCTATACTGGATACCAGAGGTAGTTCCAACTATTGTCCCACCAAAACAATTCCACAAAGTAATATCTCATACTGTAAAGTTTAGCCTCTTCACAATCCGATCATAAGGTGAACAAAAGGACATTGCAGCCTTAGCCCAAGACCTTTCTATCCAACAGAAGAAAATCAACATGATTGTAGAAGAGTACCAAGATGTTCTTGCTACACCTACAAGGGTACCTCCACACTGCCCAATCAAGCAAGTTAAGAACAGATCCCTTCATGCTCTTCATGTTTCATCTTCACCGACAAAGTCCTCCCACACTTAAGTAGATCATGCAAATATATTGGTTGAACGGATCCAACCCCTCTAGCAACGGGTTCATGACAACCATCAACAAGCTAAGCATGACAACTTATTTAGCAAGGAAAGAAACACACTAAGCTTTAGATTTAGCGGAAGTCTCTCCGTCTCCCAAGGGAACTTGATGCAATGGGGACCATTGCTTCCTAAGGGGGGAGGAATGATCCAGATGGATCTCGGTGGCCATCCACCATTTTGACCGAATCACCATTTTGAGCCAGAGGTTTTGATAAACCATGATATTTCATCTTCATTTATTAATTACAAACATCATGTAATGATTTCCTAGAGGTTTTATGTACATGCCTACAACATAGTGTTATTGCACCGGATCCCATTATAACTCTGCAGTTAAGCGCGCTCAGGCTAAAGTAGTATTGGGATGGGTGACCTCCCGGGAAGTCCTAGTATTTTACATGCCTATGGAATTTTATAAACTTAGTCCAATGTATCCCACATGCATCATGGGAATTGTTCTCCTCTCACTCTCTCATATATAATTGAGGTGAATGAGCCTCTTTAAGCATGCAATGGAGTGTGATGCAAATATTTTTGCGAATGAAGCATAGCCAACATCTCTTTTCTTTCAGAGATAGGCTAACCCATTTTGCTAGTTTGTGTTTTAGTAATAGAAGTTGGGTTTCACTATATTTCTGTGTTCTCTTCTATATTTTTGTGTATTTCATTTTATATCTCGGTTATATTTATGTCTTCATGTCGTTCTCAAAATAATATGGATCATGGATATACCTATGTTTTTTACATTCAAAAGCATGTCTACAATTATTCCAGTATTGTGTTCCGATTGGCCATGGTTGATGACGACAATGAGAAGCTAGGATGATTTGACATAAAGATAAAAAGGAGGCCATTTTGCATCATATGAATTTGGTAGAAATACATTCATGACTACTTTACAAATACATTCATGACTACTTTACAGATTGACATCTTTTTAGATAATGAGAATTTTCCTAATGTTTGCAAATATTGCCAAATGCATTGCATTTGATTTGGTTAAGTGTATTCCATGTGGTTGTAATCATCACGACGAAGGTCATTTCTCCAATGAGAGTACTGACACTAGTGTTTTTATCCATTCAAGTATTGAGATCCACAATATAAGGAAGGGATTGAATGGAACAAGCCACCATATGGCCCCATTGCACCTTAAATGAACAAACCCACAAAACCCTAATGCACATTGAATAAACAAACCAACAAACCCTAATGTTCAAATACTCATGTGAGCATTATAAGAACACTGATTGTATTTTATACCTATTGGTTTTGTTATAAAGGGGTAGATTATTTCGGTAGGTTGGGTTAGGTTAGGTAGGTTTATATGTTATGTTTATACAAGTAATCTTGAACATCCTCCTTATTCTATTTTCCATATCAATACTAATTGTGTTTCTTTCATCTACAAGAAAATCCCATCTTTTCAACATCTGGTTGAGAAGTAGACAAATGTAGGTATGGCCTCTACTTTGATATGGATGTAATTGAACCAATATTTATATTTCGATATATTGACGTATCAATGTCGCTAAATTGACATTTTTAAACATGGACAAATCAACATCCTAGTAAAGGATTCAAATAATGACGATTGCAATGATAACACCAATCCACCAAGTCCATCATGATTAAATGAGGCTTATAAGGATTGATATATAAACGCGAGGGAATTTTGTTTATGGAGTTACGCCCAATTTCAAGGCCAAAAAAAATACAAAGGGTTTGTGTCAAAATTAACTTCGTAATAAACATCTTCTTTTACCCTAAATGTAGTAGTGCTTCACTCTTCACATCTTGTAAAATCATAGCCTCTCTCGTGCTCTCTGAAGCCATCTTGGAACATAATGTATTATATTCTATAATTAATGTTTACATAGCTTTGAGTGCACTATGTCAAGCCTATGACATGGTCTATAGTGGTATATCTACAACATCTATAGTCCTAGCCATTCACTTTTCGAGCCTTGGCCTCGAGCTTCATATTAGAATTACAAACATGTTCACATTTACATCATGGGGCCTTTTTTCAAGCTCATATGGCTCAACTCTCATCATTATTACCAATAATTTACAATTTATACATAATTTGGTCTAAAACATTCAAGGGGTCAAAACTAGGGTATCACATTCATTTAGCCATCATAGGGTATAATTTCCACATTAGTTTCCACTTTGAGAGATGAACTCATATTCTTTGATGAACCTTCAACTCTTCCACTTGATCTTAGGTTTTAATGAATCCCATGGGGTGTCTAGCAGATACCAATCTACAATGTTATGATGGAGTTTGTCAAAGCCAATAGCAACTTAGTGATATTAGTCCCCATACTCTTGATTTTACTAGTGAGATTCATAATTCCTTCCTCGAGTAGTGCAATGTAACACTATGCCAATTCATGCTTCATCCTTTCTTCTTTTAAAAGCAAGTCTTTGCCATAACTTATGTATAGCCTCCAACATCTTGATGTAAAATGATGATTTATCTACCTTGACTACCTAATAGAATTAATGCAAAGACAACATAAACTATAGTGAAATCACCTTAATATACACAATCAATACTTTATGGTATGAAATCACCTTAATATACACAATCAATACTTTATGGCAGGGCAAAATTAATAAACTAACTTGGACAAATAAAATACACACATCACATAAAATTGATGTAACAATATTGGGCAATGAATGAAATCAAACTTTCATTACTTGAGAAATTGAATGCACCTTAATATACACAATCAATACTTTATGGTATGAAATCACCTTAATATACACAATCAATACTTTATGGCAGGGCAAAATTAATAAACTAACTTGTACAAATAAAATACACACATCACATAAAATTGATGTAACAATATTGGGCAATGAATGAAATCAAACTTTCATTACTTGAGAAATTGAATGCACAAGAATATATGAAAAACAATATGAAGGTAGATGCAAACAATAATGAATCAACCAATTACCAACCCTTTTACAATCTCAGGCAAAGTATTTATAATCTAATTAAAGAAATACAAAATCTTTATTTTTTAATTTTTTCATATTTTCTAATTTACATAATTTAAAGGAAAAATACATGGAAGGAAGACCAATTATCTTGATTGTTGGTCTTTGATACACAACAATCTTATGAGTTGTACATATGTGGCAACATGCTCACATTATTGTATTGTATGTGTGACAAATTGTTGATACTATAACGTCATTTTTGTGATTGTGCTTTGCAGAAGGGGATGTAGCTCACATGGTAGAGCGCTCGCTTTGCATGCGAGAGGTACGGGGTTCGATACCCCGCATCTCCATTTACAAGACGTTAAATATTTCACATTTGTTGAGAAAGGGTGGCGGTCTACACAAATAATATTTAAAATTTCGAAAACATTTTTACTAATAAGATATCAACCGTCACTTTGTCATGTTAGTGATGCTAAAATTGGGGATTATATTTTATTTTTATTTAAAAAAAATATAATTATAATTGAAGACCACTTTGTCATGTTAGTGATGCTAAAATTGGGGATTACATTTTATTTTTATTTAAAAAAAATATAATTATAATTGAAGACAGATTAGTTTTTAATTAAATAATTTTTATAATATTTAAAATTTTGAAAACATTTTTACTAATAAGATATCAACCGTCACTTTGTCATGTTAGTGATGCTAAAATTGGGGATTATATTTTATTTTTATTTAAAAAAAATATAATTATAATTGAAGACAGATTAGTTTTTAATTAAATAATTTTTTTTTTAAGTCTTATTTCAAGATCAACAATTTTATTTTAACTTAAATAATATTTATAAAAAAATTCAATATATGTATCATCATTCTTTCAAGATTACACCACTAGACCATATATATATAACCAACCTAAAATAATTATAATTTATATAATATAATCATTCAAAAATTATAAAATAAATATAATTAAATAAACTTCCATAATTTTAAAATCCAATCTATGTAGCATGTAAATTCTTAGATCAATTAGAAGTTTCCTTCCCTCACTTTCAATATAACTATGTGGATTTTTATGGTCAAATTCATGTTTAACTGTACAAGTATGGTTGGAAATTTATAAAAGTCATATTTTATATGTAAAGTTATGGTTGTAATTACTAACCAAGTAGTTGAAAATTTACAAACATCATCTTTTATTTGTAAATTTGATTCCAATGTGTTTGCCACTACTAGACTGCCTAACTTACCATCCATGAATCTGGGCAAGCTCTAATATGAAACTTAGGGACGAAACTTAGGGATGAGAGATTTATTATTTAAGAGTTGTCTTATCCATTCCTTTCTTGTATTTCCATAACCATTGTATTAACTTTTTTAACACTAGAAGAACAAATTGTTTCTTGGAGTGGACCCATCGCTTGGGATGCAACCATGCCTAGGGTTATTTTGGACTATCGAAATATTACATGGTTCCTTGCTAACCACACTTTCGATAGAATGAATTTAGGGAAAATGATACACGCTCTCTTTAGGATTTACTTATAAAATAATATCAAAGGTCATTTCCCGATGTCTAAAACCTCTTTTACCTTTCCTTGAGCAATTGGGATATGTGGAAGGACGTCAGTCTTGATAGTATCATTTTACTTCATGAGGTTGTTCATTCTCTTAAATATACCAAAATCCCAATCATGTTGATTAAATTAGATATGTCAAAGGATTTTGAAAAAAAAAACTTAGCTCGCAATACATTAATGTTATTCTTTTAGCTTTTGGCTTTGATCCAAATTGGGTAAGGTGGATTATGGCCCTTATCTCCTCTTATTTTCTCTCTCTTCTCCTTTCACTCTTTTTTGTCCTTCCATAGGCATTCAGAAAGGTGACCCCCTATCACCTTTTCTCTTCATTCTTATGGTAGATGAGTTGGGATGTTGTCTTAAAGCTACTATTCACTCTTAAAAGCTACATGGATTAAAGCTTCATAACTCATATTCCTCTCTCTCCCATAATCAATTCGTGAATAACAATATGTTAATGGAAGTGCCTTTCACAAAAGAAACAAGAGTCTTCAGGAAAGTCCTTGATGAATTTATGGATGCTTTGGGTACTGTTATCACCATAACAATTATGCTTGAAATTTGAGTTTCAAATTTAGCGGAGGACTAAAGCGATGTAGAGACATGGTGCGATTTGGAAGTTCGAGACATATATGGCGGCATGTGGACAAATATAGTGGGAGCCCAAAAGAAAAAAATCCAAGAAACCATAGATTTCGAGGCGACCCAATCAACGGTTGAGACCCATATTGGGTGACAAAATAGCACGGAATTTAATTATGCGTAGGTGGGTCGGGGAAAACTACTGTGGTTTTATTCATGGACGCGTGGCGCCCTCAGTGGTACATGGGGGCGAAAAGCGGTCTACCTGAAACCATTTTCCCAAAAGTGCCGATGTCACATGGTATAATATGTCAAATCAACAATTCGTGTGGGGGAAGGTGATGGCTAGTCAAATCACCTCACGTTACTCGTTCAGGTACTTCATGTCCGAAAAATGTCAGGTGAACACCGCCAGATAACTAACTCAAAGGCTCATCATTCGAAATAGATTGGCCAAGCATGATAAACCAACATACCTGCAAATAATATTGTAAGTAATTCATGATTGAGACTCAAGGACTACTGATCTTCAAATATAGGTGGCGTTATTCTACTCCAGGCAATCATCGTCTCATTCATAAGCGAAGTAATCTAAAACTAGATCGATTTCCTGATTTCTGTAGATTTAAGGAAAACAAAAATCGTGGTCTCTGCAAAGTTGGAAGACATGGACAAAGCCAATCAAACTGTATCCAATAAAACAAGGTTTTGAACTAACATGGCAAGCTTATCAATGAGAAAGAAAGAAAGGTTGATAGCGCAGATATTAGCAACCAAATTCCATACTGACCCTGCGACAGAACCAGAATCAGGGGTCAGATTAAATCCTCTTATGAGGGACCTAATCATCAATGGACACACAGACGAACTCTACAAGCGAGCAATGAAGAAGAAGTGAAGCAAACGACAGAAGACATAAATCAGAGCAGAGGCGGTTGAGAGCATTGGGGAAAATCAACTAGCTTGGTTGAGCACTCTAAAGGAGGAAATTGCCAAGCTGGAATGAATTCTCAGGTAGAATAGAGTATGTTCCAACAAATTTTGGACATATGTCATTCAAAGCAAAAGGCCCCATATATGTCAGACCTGTTCGTAACGATCCCTTTAAAGTAGGAGAACTGTCGTTATACATTACTCCTTTTTGTAACTGACCTCTATTTTTAGAATTATGGGGAATTTTAATCGTTTTGAATTCCACAAGTAACTCCTCTCCCTATATATATCATCCCGAGGATATAGAAAGCAGGAAAGAAAGAGGCGTCTTGCCCTTATTGCTGGTAGACTTTGTAAGATCATGGAACTAAATTAAATATATGACGCAGAGACAAATTTTTGAACTCTTTATGAAAAGATTCTAATTGGCTGTGATATGAGTTTTGTCTTCTTTCATAGTGTGTGTTTTCCGTGTCTTTAAAATTCCATTTGCAAGTTCCTCTTTTAAATTGGAGAGTTAAAAGTCTCGAATTCGTCTGATGATGCTCTAGACTTAGCAATTTAAATTCATGTGATTCTCTTCTCAACTATTTTAGAATTCATTTTAATATGCTCTGAAGCAGTTATGTGTTCTCCTTTTTCCTCTTTTTCCATGCAAATTTCAATTTGAAAACTCAGACTCATTGCCTCACTTATCCTTTCTCCTCTAGATAAGTTCTAATGACCTGCTATTGAATTATTCATTTCTGACTCCATAGCCCAAATGTCACCCCCACTTCTTCAACAACTTTATAATACACCTGAAAACAAGCCAAATCTAGCCAA
>JASDQU010735273.1:55019-83879 GCA_032191745.1 Picea mariana
TGATCGATTGTGAGAATCTCTCTTGTAAATTTTATCTTTTGCATTAATAAATTGCTTCAAGTGGTCGCGTTTGGTGGGGTCGTGGATGTTTCCTCATAGGGGTTTTATCATGTAAAAACATCGGTGTGTTGATCTTTGATATGGTTTTGTGAGTGGTTATTGAAGATGTTCATCTTTATTGGAATACCTATGTTTTCGAACATGGTATCAGAGCACATTTGAAGACCCACTCCTGTTATAGATCGAAATCTTGAAGTCGTGTTTCTGCATCTCTGGTTTCTACCATTCCATACATTTCTGGGCCAAGAGGACCATTCCATTGCGTTTAGAGAAATTCTTTTAGCTAGAAACGTTTTTTTTTTTCAGTCGAAAAGGTTTTCCTTAGCCCAATATATGACCATTTCAATTAGATCTGGAAGTATGAAGCCCAAATACGTCCTTTTAAATTTTTACAGAGATAATATTATTGTTTTAATTCGTTTTCTTATTTTTATTTTATTTTTGGGTTGTTACTCTTTTCGATCTATGTATGGTGTTTTCCACACGCTCTGTGCGATCTTGACAAATCAGAAACAAAGCATAACGGATTTTCCTATTTGTGTATGCTCTTTGCCATGCACTTTATGCGATCTTGGAAAATCAGAAACAAGGGGAAAATTTGCATTTTTTCAGGTAAGCTAATTGAGATCTAACCCTTGTTTTTGTTGAGAAACGATTTTTTTTTTGTGTGAGAATGCATGAAAATAAGTTTTTATTGAGCACACACTCCAAGGTTGCCTTCCACAACAACATCAACCCCAATCCTCCTTAAGACTATAATGTGTTTTGCACTAGCTCACTTGGTTGAAAGTTGTTTTATAAAGTAAGAGGTCTTGAGTTCAAGTCTTTTTTTTTTCTTACTATTTTGAAAAAGTTCATTCATTCATTGTAAAGTGCATTTCATTTAATTATAAAAATGAATCACTATTAAATGGTTTTAATATTTTATTTTAAGTTATTTGTTTTGCATACAACTTTCATTTATAAAGTAATTTCATTGTAAAAGTGTTTTCTGCTTATTCTATAAAAGTGGGTCACTTCATAAGTAACTTATTTAAAAGTGAGATTATAGGCACAGTTAGAAGGAGCATCACGACGTGGACAACCTTCTTGCTACGTGGCTCTTTGGTTACTATTTATATTTTTTTTCAAAATGGCATAACTTTCACATCCGAAGTCTGTTTTCGGTGTCCTTTTTTTTATACAATTTATTTTTTTGAGAACTTTCTATCAAGACTAATAATTTCAACGTTTAAATCCATATTCTCTGCATATTTAATATTGCTTCTCCCAATGATCTTTTGTTTATTAATACCAACTACTTCTCATGAAAATCCCATATGGATGATGTATTAAGAAATAAATGATTGTACTGGATTCCCTTAGGAAAATAAAAAGAACCCACTAATGACGAAAATAAAGTCAAATGGGCTAATAAGTATGACAAAACACGTGAAAAAACACGTGTACTAATTCAAATGTCCAACTCTCCTGATTAAAAGTTTCACCTTCAAGGAATTGATGGTCTAGATAAATTTTAGGAACAACCTGAAGCTGTGTTTGGTAAACACAATATTATTTGAGCCCACCCGATAGAAAACCAATTAATGGCTTGTTCTACCAACAACACAACTCCCCTTTTTTCTTGTTTCATTGCTCAAAGAGTCATTTTCCCCAAGAAATATGGACCCTTCTTTTCATAAATCAAGACCCTTTTATCTTGGCATGGAAGTTAAGTTGTCCTCATGGTCTTTGAATTGAGCCTCTGCCAAACTTTTTCCTAAATTTTTCTAAGTTTCCAAACTCACTGAATTGGTCTATATCGGCGAAGGAGACATTTTCCTAGTCGATACAACCAATTGTTGATGAGTTAATATTTTCCTCGCTGATACATAGAAAAGTCCAACACTTTTTTTTGGTTTAATCTCCTTGGTGTATCGATGTCAATTAAGTTTCGATCGTCAATACACTGACCTTCATGACCTTTCTGTTGCTGATATGTGATAGTGTGAGAACACTTAGAGAGTTTTATTGAAAGTCTTTTTTATAGGTGCTGATTAACTCTTGGGAGTCGATACATGACCATCGAACCTTCTGTCCTCATTGATATGTAAATGACCTACACTCAAACCCTTTTCCCCAAACAAATTGATGTTGAAAACTTCAACGATGCCGATACACCGACTACTGTCAACTCATGGTTGTCGATTATACCGACATCCATCCACCATTGCTCACTGATAAACTACAACTTCACGTCATTTCTATATCGGTTTTAGTGCCAAAGCAACACGAAAAGGCTATAAAAACTGAGCCAACCATTTCATTTAATCGTTGTTCGCTAGAGCTACCACAGAACGAATTAGCTTGAATGTAGAGCTACCATAGCACTTGTTGATGTGTCAACTTCAAGCTTATAGGTAGGTAACTTCCTCCCGTCCACGTGTTGGCTCATTGTGATTCAGTGTCAGTTACGTTTCTTGCATATAATCAGGAAAGGGTTTTGAACTTGAACCTGCATCGTCACCTCCTCACGCCTTGACTTCTCCCCATGCCTTTCCCTAACTCTACCAATCCCATTACCAAAACCATTACTCTAACTCGCCATGTTTTCTTCTCTTTAAGCAGGCCTTAATCTTATTACCCTACAACTATGGTTATCTTAGAGGATGTAAAGCCCTAATCTTACCATTCTCCCATCCCCCTTGATCTCGGCCTATGAGCTTTGCTTTGGCATTCTAAGCCCAGACCCAAAAATCTGTTAGGTCTAAACATGTGCAATGAACGCCATTTAATGGGATTAGGTCTAAATCCATACCAATGCTCTCGATTGAAACTTAACCACAAAGAAGAACCAACCGTTCTGACACTCATAAACTTTTAGGTGCTGATACATCCTCGTCTTCCTCGACAAAGTTCAAAGGATGAATGTTGATATAGACTTAGCCTCGTCGACGAAGTTTGAATGATTAATCCCGATATATGTTTATCCTCACCGACAACAATCAAGTGATGAACGTCGATACACCCCACCACGTTTCAACAACAATCAAGTGTTAAGCACCCATATGGTCTTCACGGTGTCGGCATCGATCATAGAATGAGCACTGAAGTTGCTTTCCTCATATCGATGTCTATCTTTCTTTTTAGGCCAATACATAGTTTAACCACTCCTCTTTGACATCGACCGAAAAATTGGCTAAGTATTTTGCAATGACAACAAGTAATCCAGTTCTGGACGTTGATGCACTTCTCTATATCGACGAGGATGAGATTTTCGATGTCGATATAGGTGTATATCGACGCCAAATATGTTAACTCACCGTTTTTGCCAGAAAGGCCTTAAAATCACCCAGATGCAAAACTAAGCTAGTCTCTCCTTTTTTCATTCTTTTCCTTTATTAAGATATTGACCATATGGTGCTTCGGTGTAACATTGGTGTTCTTGAGGTTTTTTTTCCTCGATTCGATCATGTCGCCCCACAAACGATTGCAAAGTACCAACTAGATCCTTGTTGAAGAGGCCTCTACAAGTGGAAGCGTTCAGGAGGAAGAAGTCAAATGGGGTGAGTTTTACCAGATGTTCTACAACCAAACCTTCCCCCAAAGGGTAGAAGATGGCTCTGATCTCAAGACGTTTAAAAACATTAGAAAATCCAAGCTGTACAAGGTGGCAACACACAGTGGTCTTTCCCTGTGCAGAGGTCATTTCATGGATAGTAAGGCATGTGGACTTAGAGACTAGGTATATCCTCAATGACAAGGAGTACTCAATAACATCTTTTGAAGCTTCAACTATAGCTTACTTCTAACACCTAGATAGCGTGGAAAGATCACTGGATGAAAATCTTATAAGAAAGTTCATGCTTAAGCCGAAAGATCTCTTGAAGCCCTGGTACAAACCCAACAGATCGTTCAAGTCAAGGCCCTGAGGTGAATATCCCATCAACTTGCTGAAAACGCCTTACCAATATGCGGTGGTGATGCTATGCAGATTATATGGAGCACATGATGCTTCAAAATTTCTAATAACATGAGTGCCTCTTATTTACTACATCACAAATGTCGAGTCGACTTTCAATTGGGTCGGCGTTCTATCAACATCCCTGGAAGAAGCTCTCAGAACAAGAAAAGAGACTGTGCCTCGACAATTTCCGAGTTTTCACATGTCCTCTTATCTCCTAGACATGGTATGCCTTTGCCACAAATATCCACAGATGGGCTTTGCTTGGCATCCCAACGACCTCCCAATCCACATTTACTGCAAGGTGCTTTGGGAGCACAAGTATAGGATAGAATATTACAAGATTTGTGATTACTTTCTAGCGCCCCTGTACTAGCTTATATTCGACTTGCCTAGACCATGCATGATGGATGAAGCACAGGGGATAGTTGGAAGGATATGAGACTAATAACTCTTGGAATATGGAACATACTTAAGAATATACAGAGCCACTAGAGCTCCACATTTTCTCTTAAGATTCATTCCAGACATGCTGGTTTTTCGGGAAATTGCTTATTAGACCATGGTGCACAAAGTTGGCGTAGCTCTCTATAGGGACAAGAAGGCTATCTGGCCTCCTCTACCACTATGGGTTGGATCATACTCTTTCGAGGGCGTCAAATGATATCAAGATGAAGTAGAAATATTTACATCTTTCCACTTCGGTGAGGAAAGATTTCGGAGGCATGATCCTCTGGACGTGGTAAAGAAATACTGCATCAGCCACAAGCATATGTGGGAATAGATGATAGAAGTTTGGGAATAAGAGAAAATTCACTATCATGGCAGAACATATCATGATGTCATATTCAAGCGAAGGGGAAACCCTTTGGGCAAAGTTTCAGATGAACAAAGAGTCCAAGAAGCCTAGAAAAAGTTTAATGAAGAAGTAGTAGCAACAACAACATCCATGACCACAACCACAACATTTGAATCGATAACAATAACAACAACAAAGGAAAAAAGAAAAAGAAAATCCGCTCAAGTAGAATAAAAGAAGAGAAAAAATGAGGAGGATGAGAAGAGAAAACAAAAGGAAGCCGAAGATGCGACAACAACCAGGTTAGCTACAAAACAACAAAGACAAAAGGAAAAGGTGCAAAAGAAAAATGAAGATGCAACTGAGTAGAAGCGAAAAGAAGAAGAAGTTGCAACTAAGGCAACAACTGAAGCTAAAGTAACAACCAGAGCTGAAGCAACAGAAAAAACAATCGCTGAAGAGAAGGCATTCGAAGAAGCAACAACAAAGGTGACATAGGAGGAGCAGAGGAAGAAAGATGAATAGGCGATAAACAATGAGGCTTCCCCCATGGACATGAACATCCCTGGATCATCAACTGAAGCCCATCTCAGTGGTGGACACTTTCCGCTAGGAGGACTTGGACTGGGACTCTACATGCCCTCCAAGGCTCACAAGGTGGCCAATCTAAACACCTTTTAGTTTGACAAGGCATCTAAAAGAATAGTACAAAAACAAACCAAGAAAATCCCAGTCACTGGGAAAGCTCCCCTATCAATGGTTACAAAAACCACTGTAACATAAGATGTCAGGAAGGACCCAATATCAATTGCATCAACTGGCATTTCCTTCATGATGGCATCATAGAAAAACCTCAAAGACTTGGTTTGCTGAAACCAAGAAAAAGATGATCGGATCACATAGCTGGAAGAAGAAATTAGGCATGACAAAAGAGATAAGGAGAGCCTTAAAGAATTTAGAATATGCATCGAAAGAGTCTGAACATAAATTCGTGACATGACGACCGACATGTATGCGAATCCCAAGTCTTCCAACAATGGGCAATGAAAATTATATCCCAACACAACTTAGTACAATCCAAGAATGTATAATTCACTACCATTAGAGCAGGTTTGAATGATATGTAGCGGTGGATTGTTGAGAACCCAAATGCTCCAACTGGGCTATCCTGCATATCTGAGTGGGAGAGGAAAGTGGACTATGCCACTCTTGATAATTGCCAACAAGTTGGGTAGAAGGCCAAAAGGGATGTAAATAATTCACTAGCAATTTGTGCTCAACTTCACAAGGCAACACACATTCTAACACTCAAAGGGAACCTTCCTTCGACCAAAGCACTCGAAAAAAAAAAAATTAGATGAACAAAGTTTTGAAGAGGTCAAGTTGAACATGAAGCAGAGGCAAATATATCCCTGAGCTGCAATCAGAGTAACACTAGATCTTATGGAGGAACATCTTGCTAAGCCAGCCAAAACACAAAATATGATTCAATATTTCATGGTCTACTTGACGAGAGATATGAAAATCCTCTCACAAAATTCAACAGCCCATGAAGCAGCCCGGGAGACAGTTCTATTCCATAGAGTCATCGCCATTGCAAGACAACATGAAGCTTGGGAAGCTTACTTGAGAGACAAGGACAAACAAAAGAGGACAAAAACAACCGATTCAAATTTGTTCACAACTGTCTCCTATCTTGTCTTTTTGCCAACTATAATCAATTTTGTCTTATTGTAACACATGTCGAAAATAGTTGAGAGGGGACGCTGAAGAGACTTGTAACTGTTTCTTGGAGAATTCAAGAAAACCCCATAGGAAGTTATTGAAAATACTATAAGTAAATGAAGAGACCCATTTTGAAAGGGTTCTTTAATGATTGTAAATTCATGAACTGTTTTCTAAAGTAATATTGAGAAGCCCTCAGGGCCGATTTTGCTAGAGAGAAATATCATTGCTGAGACCAAGTTTGTTGTGAACTATTTCAAGTGAGTTGTTGTCCTGTTTACATGCACTGTAAGAATTTTGTTTCATTTATAGAGGTTTTTTGTACGAACAATAATTTTCCCGCAATTTCATTTTTCTTCTGTTATTAATTATCCTGAAATAATGAGTAGTTTATGCATGTTGTAACGTCCTCGACCACCAACAGGCCGGGTAACACCACTTCTTGGACATCTCTCTTACCTCTGATACCATTTTGTGAATTTATATGCATGCATATCTAACACAATTAACAATTACAATGTTCTGTTCATGCCACTTATTCATGCATAAATAATTATTAAAACATATCGACAATATATGCATACACACGACATATTCTAACCATATACAAATTAATGCGGAAATAACAGTAAGCCTACACACTCAACATAGATGATATATCCAGGCATTACTCATCAAGTTCTAACACATGTACAATTACACAACATACAATTAACAAATATTTGGTACTTATCTTTCAATAAATGACCACCAAACTGTGTGCATACCTTCCACGAACCTCCCAGCCTTAGACCACGCTGTTCATCACGCTCAACAGTGGGTCACCCCCGAGTCGAGACTAAACTCCACCGGGCAAGAGATTCCTAGGCTTGGCAAGGGAAACAAGAAAGTTGCAAAGGTCAACCGGAAGGATTATCTCCCAGGGCCAACTCATACTAACAACCTACATTCTCTCATTCCCCACATGTCTATCCCACCCCACGAAGTGTGCCCCTTCTTTTCTCAAAAATTCTTTGACTGCCCCACTTCCTTTCCAGGGCTTCAACAGACCAGACAAGAATTCTCAGAGCACTATAGTTGTAGTTGGGCTCCCTTTGGAAAATCACTTCCCCAACAACCTCTCTCACCTGTAGAGAGTTGCTTATAGGCCTGTCAACCTGCTTCTTCAGTCCACGGGCATGACAACCCGCCTCTTCAAACCACAGGCCTGACAACTTGCTTCTTCAGCCCAACTTCAAAGTCAATTCCCGAAAAGGTGATTGGAAACAACAAAGCTCAGTAAGAGCAGACGATGGCAACAAGCCACACTCAGTCAAGGAACTGTGTGGGCTGCACCAACCAACAATTACGACACAACACGACTCAGACAATTACAGGGTGTGTGCTTGTTTAGAGGTCGACGATGGAGATGATGGTGGCTCAATATGTGAGTCAATGGTAAATCGGGTAGGGTGAAAGAATTCCAGAGAATCGTCAGGGTTGTGAGAATGGCGAGGAGGAGGAACCCCCAACGAGATGGCTTTCTCTGCTATAAACTACATGTGCCTAGGTTGACACATGTCTGCATGAGTTCCACTTAGCACTCGTTCCCTTTCTAGGAACTTAGGACAACACCGATCATGTCTACCTTAGCCTTTAGAAAATAATAATAAAATATTATTCCCTTAGAAGTAAGCCCTCTAGCTTAGTCTCTAGGCCTAGACACTTAGCCCCCTTCCTTACCCTACCTAGTGGAGTTTAGTCCCCCATAACTCTTTCTCCATGGTCGGTCTACACGCAACAATGTAATTTTATTAATGATATGTGTATTTACATATACAAAAATCAGGCTCGTGGCCTTAAGCATATAGGCTCTCCGACCTAATAAACATATAAATCTTCAACTTGTAAACACTTAGCTCACCGGCCTATAAACATAATTACAATTCAGCATGGGTTCGGCCTTGGGGTGTTACAATCCCTTCCCCTTATTTTTGCACTATCCTCAGTGAAACTTACTTACACAACAACAACAAGATTTTCAAAATATTCAAAAAGATGCACTGCTTGCATAACATCTTCATGCTCCCATGTTGCGTCCTTAGGACCGTACTATGTCCACTGAACTTTTACAATCCCTATGGCTTGATTTCAAAGCTGCTTTCTTTTTTGATCCAGTATATGCACCAGATGCACCTGAAAAACACTTTCCTGCTCCACCTAAATCACATTCCAATCAATAACATGATTAGCATCATGTACATATTTCTTAAGCAATGACCCATGAAATACATTATGTATAGACACATATGCAGGAAATGCAAGAATAAATGCTACTGGACCAATCCTCTCTAGGATTTCAAACTGCCCACAATATCGAGCTGCCAACTTTGAACAATTTTCCAACTTCAGGGAGCTTTTGTTGGCCTTCACTCTCATGAATACATGATCCCCTACTTTAAATTCCCTGTGAGTTATGTTCTTATCAACATAATGTTTTTGCCTGTCTTGGGAAGCCTTCAAATTCTGTTTAATATTCAACATTTGTTCTTCCATTTCCTTGAGCAACTATGAACCAACCACTGCCCTATCAGCTGGGTTGTCCCAACTTACTGGGGTGTTGCACTTTTTGCCATAAAGTGATTCAAATGAGCTCATCTTCAGTGATGCTTGATATCCATTGTTGTAGGAAAACTATACCAAGTGTAGATAATCTTCTCATTTAGATGGTTTGTCCATCACATACATCCTTAGCATGTACTCAACCACTTGGTTCACCCTTTCTGTTTTCCCATCCGACTCAGGATGATATGCTGTGCTGAAGTTCAGATTTGTTCCGAACCCTTTAAATAACCCCTTCCAGAACTTTAATGTAAACTTTGGGTCTCTGTCAAACACAATTGTCTTGGGTATGCCATGCAAGTGTGCTACTTCCCTCATATAAATATCAACAACATTAGTTTCTTTATGAGTAGTCTTCATTGGAATGAATTGGGCAGCTCCAGTAAGCTTGTCCACCACTACCATGATTTGCATCACGTTGCTTTCTTGTTCTGGGAAATCCTGTGATGAAATCCATTGTTACAACTTCCCATTTCCACTTAGGGATGGGTAATGTATGTAGCAAACCTGCTGGGTGTCTATGCTCAGCCTTTACCTTTTGACATTCCAAACATTTGGCAATAAAATCAACAATCTCCCTCTTCATGCCTGGCCAATAATATTGGATTTTGACTGCTGAAATTGTTTTCTGATATCCTGGGTGTCCTGCATAAGGTACATTGTGCATTTCTTTTAAAATCACACTCCTCAATTCATAAGAGTTGGGTACATAAACTCTGTTTCTGTACAGAAGGATTCCATCAATTCCCAATTCATAATCCTCAACCTTCTGCCACATTTTACCTTGTTGCAATTTTATTACTAATTCCATGTACTGCAAATCTGATTTCATAGCCTCTACAAATATATCTTTCAAATTTTACTAGTACATGCTAATGGCTGTAGCATGCAACTCATGCACTCTTCTGTTGAGTGTGTCAACCACTTTGTTCTCTTTCCCCTTGATATGCTTTATATCAAAGTCATATTCACTGAGAAACTCTAACCATCTTTTTTGCCTGACATTTAGAGTTGACTGATCAAATAAATACTTCAGACCATTATGGTCTGTCCTCAGCTCAAACCTCTTTCCCATGACGTAGTTCCTCCACTTCTTTAAAGCATGCACGATGACTACCAACTCCAAATCGTGAGTGGCCTAGAGCCTTTCATGCTCCTTCAACTTCCTTGATTCATAACATACAACAAACCCATTTTGAATGAGGACTCTACCTAGTCCTTCTTTACATGCATCCGTGCATACAATGAAGTCTTCATTTGGATCTGCGATCCTCAGAATTGGAGCACTGGTTAACAACTGCTTCAATTGTTGGAAACTTTTTTCACATTCTTCTATCCATTGAAACTTCTTCCCCTTCCTTTGCAAGGAAGTGATGGGGCGAGCCATTCTTGAAAACCCTGCAATGAACCTTCTGTAATAGTTAGCTAGACCCATGAAGGATCTGGCTTCTGTCACATTCTTAGGTGTTGTCCACCCTTTAATGGCCTCAATCTTTTCCGGGTCCACTGGTATCCCTTCTTCAGATATGATATGCCCCAAATATCGAATTCTGTTTTGATAAAACAAGCACTTTCTCAGTTTGGAATACAAATGATGCTCCCTTAGCAATTGCAACACCATCC
Organism: Picea mariana; assembly: GCA_032191745.1. Lineage (NCBI taxonomy): Eukaryota > Viridiplantae > Streptophyta > Pinopsida > Pinales > Pinaceae > Picea > Picea mariana. Next base: position 65,771 of record JASDQU010735273.1, read on the forward strand.
TCAAATGATGCTCATGCTCTTCTTTCGACTTGGAATATACAAGAATGTCATCCAGAAAAACAATGACAAACTTGTCTAAATATTCCCGGAAAACACCATTCGTTAAGCACATGAAAACAACTGGTGCATTTGATAACCCAAATGGCACTACTGTGAACTCATAATGACCATACCTTGTCCCGAAGGAGGTCTTGCTGATATCTTCCTTTTTAATCCTTACCTGATGGTATCCTAACCTGATATCTATCTTGGAAAATATCTTTGCATCCTTCAATTTATCAAATAGATCATCATTCCTTGGCATATGATACTTTTTATTTACAGTCACTTTATTCAATTGTCTGAAATCAATGCACAATCTTAATGTCCCATCTTTCTTCTTCACAAACAATACTGGGGCACCCCAAGGTGACACACTTGGGTAGATATACCCCTTCTTTAGAAGTTCTTCAAGATGCATTTGCAACTCCTTCAACTCTGGTGTACTCATCCTGTAAGGAGTCTTTAATACTGGAGCTGCTCCATGCATCGAATTAATAGAGAAATCAATATCACTCTTTGGAGGTAGTCCTGGTACCTCATTGAACACATCATCAAAATCTTCCAGGACTGCATGATCCTCCAAATTTGGCACCTTATCCTTAGATGCTTTCTCCACATGGGCTGCAAATATTTGACAACCCTTCCTGTAACACTTATTCAGCTGCATTGCTGAGATTTCCTGAACTGTAACTGCCCTGGGAATTCCTTGGACTGTTCTCTGATTTCCTTCCTCATTTAGGTAGGTGAATTCCTTGTTACGACAGTCTAAGATCGCATGGTGTTGGTCTAACCAATCCATACCAATTAGAAAATCATAAGATCCTAAAGGAAAGATGTTCAAATCCTCCCTTGTGCTCAGTGCATTCATGTCCATAAGACATGACTTAATCATCTCATTGACTTTTCTTTTGGCTCCAGTAGCCAACTGCACCAACCAAGATTTTCCATGCTTGCTTTTTGGCAAATGAAAACTTTCCACCATTTTAAGATCTATATAACTATGAATAGCTCCTGAATCATTTAAAATACTAATGGTTTGGTTGTTGATCATACCTTCCACTTCAATCATGTGTGATTGATACTCTGCTTTCTTGTTTTCCAGGGATGCATAGATCCTTGGTACATTTCTTCCCATGTCCCCCACTATTTTAGCTCACTGAACGTTGTGAACAATTTTTTCTTTGTCACTTATGTGAGGACAATCTCTAAACATCTGATCACCTTTACAACCCCAACATTGAATATGTGGCTTCCTTGGCCTTTGACCACCTGCCTCAATCGTTCTGGGTTCTCTAGAAGTTGGTTGTCCCTGAGGATTATTTCTGAAGAATGGTGGCTTAATTCCCTTCTTCCTTTGATCCATCTTGAATTTCTTCTTGTCTTCCCAAGATTTTTGGAAAGTTGGCCTTGCTTTTTGCTGATCATATAGACACTTAGCTCGCCTTATGGTCTCCTCTAATGTTTTGGGATCATCATATTGTATTTTTTCACTGATGGATGGTGGCAGCCCACTCAAATACCTCTGAATCTTGACTGTCTCATCCTTGATTAAAGAAACATACTTCAACAATTCTAAAAACCTTTTTTCATACTCATCAATGGACATACTTCCCAGCTCGAGTTCAAAGAACTCTTTCATTTTCTTATCATAGTACCTCTTAGTCAAATATTTCTTTTCAAAATACTTATTGAATTCCATCCAAGTAACATTTTTCTCATTAATGTGCTTCACCTGCACAAGCTAATCCCACCACATGGATCCCTTACCTTTGAGTTGATAGATGACAATTCTTCCTTCTTCATTAGAAGAATAATTATGCAATTGAAAGTACTTTCTCATGCCCAACAACCATGTCTCTGCATCCTCATCCTTCTTGTGCTCCCCATCAAATGTTGGAGGTTTGATTTTGTTCATTTCTCATCGTAGTTCATCCTCCCCAGACCTCTTATGCTTCCTAACAGGGGATAGACTTGAGTTGTTGTGTATTCTCTTATTGGAATGCCTCGGGGAGTGTTGGTGATGTCTGCTATCACTTTTTGTTCTTCTGTGACTTCCTGATTTGCTTGAGCTACTCTCCTTATCTAATTTCTTTTCTATCCTTTCCAGGATCTGCATCAACTTTACGCTGAATTCTCCTTGTTGCTCCTTGACTTTCATGAGATTTTTGTTATTTGCTCGGTGAGTATGGACATCTCTCTGCAACTTTTCAATGATTTTCATCATGTTCCCTTCTTTATCTATCTCTTCTCCATGCCCATTGGAGTTCGATCCTTCAACTCCTAAATGGACATCCATTCCTCTAACTTCATTTTCTGAACTGTAAGCACCCTATGCCTTCCCCATTTCTCTGCACTGTGTGACAATTCGGTTCGGTTCTGACAATTGTTAATTCTGTAAAATGTGTAGTCAACCGAGTTTTGTCAGGCTATCAGACTTTAATAATTTTCCAGAATAAACCAATCCGATTCAACCAAAAAAATACCAGATTCCATTTTCTGCAGGTCTTGGCTGGCCAAGAACCCCTTGGGCTTCAATCTCTAAGCCCAGTTCTATTCTGTAACAAATTTTCTAGCCCCTTTTTTTTCGACCCTTGGTTCGCATGTGACCATGGCTATGACCCAATGCTTATGATTTGGGTACTTATCCAGAGCTATGAAACTTCGGTCTCAGGGCTTCAAAGGTTTCCCTTTTTTCCATGCATCCCATCATCATAGAGCAGCAAATTGTAGAACATGCAAAGAATGACGGATCTACGGTCCACATTCCTTCATGCACCATTTCTTCTGGAGTGTCAAGTCTCCAGACTTCACGATCTAGCGCCACGCGTCCACTGGGGCCCATGGTTCCCATGCTCGAACTAACAAATGCCGAAAACATCACATCAACTTTAGCACTTTTCAAATAGCAGGGACATGGGTTGGCGATTTTGGAGTAACCCGTCGATCGTTCCACAATTGTCCCCATGCTGACACGTACCCCACCTAGGAAACCATGGTTTGGATTGCGAGACCGCCTTGCATAATTATCTGCCACACAACTTCGATCTCTGCAATGCCTCCCGACCTTCAATATTGATAGATCGTGACCAAAGTTAATGCGGGCCCGATCCAACTAACTTCTTCGTCACGCTTAACTACCTTGTTCCACCACTAGGAGCGCCACTCGGTAGGGCACATGAAGCTGACACGTGGTCCAATCAAGAGGGTGACATATGTCACGTTCTAACTGCATTTTCGTCTTACCAAGGTTCTTAACTCACTGACACGTGGCACACATCCCATGTGTCCACGTCATCCCTAGTGACGTCAACAGGCCATGTCACTTCGGGACTTCAGGCTTCGAGAGATTTCACCTTAGCATACCCCGTTTCTCCCGAATGCCAAATTTCCAAACAAGCCGATCTTCTGACACACGTCTCCTTCGACGAACGGTCCAGATTAACTTCAGACTTCGGGACTTTAGGAGTTTCCACTCTATTCACACCCTGTTTCTCCCGAATGTCATATTCCCGAACAAGCTAACTTGTCGACATGTGTTCATTGCTTGGATCGACGGACGGGAAACACGCGAAGTTTTCTCTGTCTTCTCTACACGTGACCGAGAGCTGTGACCTTGGCTTAATATTTGGGTTCTTATTTCACTTTGCAAGATCGCCAGTCGTGCCTTAAGGAACCGTGAAGATCAACAACCAAGAGTGATTGCAGAAACTCAACTTGCTCACGCTTTAATTTCCTTCCCGATCTCCGCAATGTGAAGATGATCGCCTGTAGTGGGATCGATATCCACCGTTGATCTGTTGATCTAGCAAGATCAACGATCCTGAGGGCTAAACTTACTCTTGCTTTAATTTCCTTCCATATCTCTATAATGGCTCCCCATTGTCAATCTCCTTTCAATGAGATCTAACGGTCATGACTTACTCTTCGTTTGATCTAACGACTTATCTTGCTCTCGCCCAGATCTAACGACCCAACACCACGAATGTTGTAAGTTCTTTCTCTATGGCCATTTCTTAAACTTGTTACACCTCCTATGTTTCCAAACACAGTCCAAGTATTCTTTCAACGCCCTTCTGGCACTCTGTACCTCAAAATTCTCTTGACTTTCTTCATTGAATTTCTCGTTCATGGCCCATCCAGGTTCCAGGTAGAAACCATGGGCTCTGAACTTGAATTTTGTCCATTTTGACAACAATTCTTTTCCGAAACTTTTTCTTCAACTTCCACTAACATGGCCCGTCCAGGATCAATGTTGAAACTATGACTCTTATACCATTTTGTAATGTCCTTGGACACCAATAGACCGAGCAACACCACTTCTTGGACATCTCTCTTAGCTCTGATACCATTTTGTGAATTTGTATGCATGCATATCTAACACAATTAACAGTTACAACGTTCTGTTCATGCCACTTATTCATTCAAAAATAATCATTAAAACATATCGACAATATATGCATACACAAGACATATTCTAACCATACACAGATTAATGCGGAAATAACAGTAAGCCTACACACACAACATAGCTGATATATCCAGTCATTACTCATCAAGTTATAACACATGTACAATTACACAACATACAATTAACAAAGATTTGGTACTTATCTTTCAAAAGCTGACTACCAAACTGCGTGCATACCTTCCACGAACCTCCCAGCCTTAGACTACGCTGCTCATCACACTCAACAATGGGTTACCCCTGAGCTGGGACTAAACTCCACTAGCAAAGGGATTTCTAGGCTTGGAAAGGGCAACAGGAAATTCACACAGGTCAACAGGAAGGATTATCTCCTAGGGCCAACTCACACTAACAACCTCTCATTCCCCACATGTTTGTCCCACCCCAGGAAATGTGCTCCTTCTCTGCTCAACAGTCCTTCGGCTGCCCCACTTCCTTTCCAGGGATTCAACAATAGACCAGACATGAATTCTCAGAGCACTATAGCTGTAGTTGGGCTCCCTCTAGAAAATCACTTCCCAACAACCTCTCTCACCCTGAGAGAGTTGCTTACATGCTTGAAAACCTGCTTCTTCAGTCCACGGGCCTGGCAACCCACCTCTTCAAACCACAGGCCTGGCAACCTGCTTCTTCAGTCCCGCTTCAAATTCAATTCCCGAAAAGGTGATGGCAACAACAAAGCTCAGTAAGAGCAGACGATGGCAACAAGCCACACTCAGTCAAGGAACTGCGTGGGCTGCAACAACCAACAATTATGACACAACATGGATCAGACACTTACATGGTGCATGCTTGTTCAGAGGTCGACGATGGAGATGATGGTGGCTCAATACGTGAGTCAATGGTGAATCGGGTAGGGTGACAAAATTCCAGAGAATCGTTAGGGTTGTGAGAATGGTGAGGAGGAGGAACCCCCAACGAGATGGATTTCCCCGCTATAAACTGCATGTGCCTAGGTTGACACATGTCTTCTTGAAGCCGCATGAGTTCCATTTAGCACTCGTTCCCTTTCTAGGAACTTAGGACAACACCGATCATGTCCACCTTAGCCTTTAGGAAAATAGTAATAAAATATTTTTCACTTAGAGGTAATCCGTCTAGCTTAGCCCCTAGGTCTAGACACTCAACCCCCTCCCTTACCCTACCTAGTGGAGTTTAGTCCCCCATAAATCTTTCTTCGTGGTTGGTCTACACACATCAGTGTAATTTTATTAATGATATGTGTATTTACATATACAAAAATCAATCTCATGGCCTTAAGCATCTAGGCTCTCTGGCGTAATAAACATATACGTCTTCAGCTTATAAACACTTGGCTCACCAACCTATAAACATAATTAAAATTCATCAGGGGTTCGGCCTTGGGGTGTTACACATGTGATTTCGTAGCTTAGACTAATCTAGTTGTCTTTGTATGCCTGTAATATTTAACTCCTTTGTTTTTTAACAACTATCTGGAAGGAGTCCCAACAAGGATTAGCGGCTTTCCCAACTACTCATTATTTAATGTAGTTGCTCCTAGCTAGGATAGGATAGATTGGATTTTATTTCTGCAAGTATTTTGTGTGCATCTGCGTTCTCCATTGTATTCATAAACATTTATCCCTCCCTCCCAAAACCAATAATGGAAGCTGTGCCAGAATATTGATGGGTCTCCTAATCTTAACTGTGCGTATTCAAATTGGGGCCGCGTACCAAGGAGTACCTCTATCTGTTGAAGGGAATTTTTCCCGCGTCAACATAATTGGTGTTAGGAGGGATTGCATTGTATGGCTAACGATAATCTTTAATTCTCGCATGGTCAATGCTCTGATAACATTCCCATCGAATAACAACCGCCACATCTTTTTCCTAAGCATGAAGCTACCTTCAAAGATTCTAACCGTGCACTCGAAATTTCTGCTGCTGGAAGTGCAGAAACCAATCTTGAGGCTTAGTACACCATTCCTAACATAGAGTTTTTTGAAACTCGACAGATTCCCTCTTCTTTCGCCAAGTTACTTGGCCACCTACCTGTAGCCTCAACGCTACCTAGGAGGAGAGCTACCTGCAAAATTGTGAATATGATTCTAACGATAGAATGGATGGAAATCAGAATGTTATCCCAATATGGATGTCTCAAGGAGCCTTAAATTTACCCGGACTTATGCATGAACTGCCTAAACATCCAAAAAGACTTCTTCCAAAGTTTGACCCGGACAAAGCTTGTTCCCCAAAATATCACATCAAGAACTTCTATTTAGCCATTTGACTCCTTGATGTTCACTATGAAGATGTGGTCTGTAGGATTTTCCATTATACTTTCAAGGACAAGGATTCTATGTGGTACTTGTTATCACACAGATTGTAGTTTGGGCAAAGCCCAACCCAAACCACATAGGTGTGACAACTACAAGAGTATTTACCCACTGTCACTTTAGATAAACACTCTCTTCACTTTAGTGATGATGAAATTACCACAAGGGGGGAATCCTGGGTTACCCTAGGGGGATTGAGATGGAAAGTGAAATGATATGAGAGGTGCCCCTATAGGTCAATGTAAAATGTGGAGATGAAGCTTGGGAAAGAGTCTCGTAAGAAAGTTAATTGGTTTCCAAAGGGGTTGTACCTGCAAAACAATGTTAGCCCTGCCTGGAAAAAGACAATATATAGAAAATGAAGCCTCAAATCCAAAGGGGATTTAAAAAGAAACCTTGTTTTCCCAAATTGCAGCAGTATGGAAATATATATATTAGCAACAAATCATAATAAGAGCTACAAATTTAACTATCAAAATCAAGTACAAGATATTGAAAACAACACTAGCAATAAGTAGATAAATTTCCAATGATTAAAGTAAGACTTTGATAGCAATTAGAGGGATGCTAGTTAGTGTTATCAACAAGATTTGTAACAACCTTATTTCTATAGCAACCAATTTTTACAACAACAAATTCTAGCCACTAGACTCAACAAGTAAACTACCCAAAAGATAGCTAATAACTAGTAGATTAATTATGGGAGCTTGTAAGTAAAATTTAGTGGTAGAAAAGTGAGTAAATAATGAAATAAAGATGAGTTTGCTGCAGCCCTATTGGGTGTAGAATTAATTTTATTATGGAAATGAGGTTACTTGGCCAATCAAGATGCCCCTAGGGTATGATAAAACTTATATCATGTAGAATTAAATCCAACTTGAACAATTTCAATATCTAAAGAAATCACGTATACCAATGCATGAATATTCAATCTCCAATGCAAGTAGACTAGTGCCTTATCTTTTGGGTTATGCAGTGTCTTGAGTATGAGATAGGTTTTATTACTTCTCTAGGGGTGTAATCATTTTTACTCCATAGAGAAAACAAACCTTAGCAAAGTAAATCTACAAGGGGTTAAGCCCTTTTACTCCTTGTAGTAACCTTTACAAAGTAGTTTTTTCAATGACAACAAGATAGTTCTTGCTGGTGGGTGTATGCCCTTATACTCCTCCAAGGATTTATACAAATTAACCTTGAAACAAGAAGAAACAATACAATTATGCAGAAATTCCTTACCAATTTCAAGAGATAACATGAAAAACTCTTCTTTATCAAGAATGTTCCATCATATTACCAAGAAACAAGCATCCAAGAGATAGCGCCTAGCCTTTTCCTCCAATAGACAAGTGAAAACATCCACAAAACACCGAGAGAGAGATAGAGAGAATTTCCCAAGTAGGGAGAAATTTTTAATCAAGAGAGTATGTAATTCTCAAAACCATTATGATACAATGAGGTTGAGATGACCTTTATTGATATGAGGTCATCTAACCTTAATTTGTTCACTTTTAAAAAGTCAACATCAAATTAGAAGAGATTGACATCCTCTATTTTCCTTTTACAACTTAAAAATATAAAATTACATAAAAATATCCCTTAGAAGGGTGATATATGCCCTAAAGGGGGATGCTAGGCCTCAAAAGTGAGACATTGAGCCTCTAGGTGCAAGTCGTTGGGCCTCCAAAGGCCACGTGTCACCTCGTCATGTGCTAGGGTTCCAAGTAATGCATCTCTCTCCATCAAATCACATCACATCACCATCATGACCATCAAACCCCATCATAGCCCCATCATCAAAGGTGACATCAAGGGCTAGGGTATGACATCCTAGGCCTCCCAAGGCCAACATTTAAGTGCAAGGGGCCACAATGTGGTCATCTTTTGCCGTTCAAGTGCCTCCAAAGGAAACATTCATCTTCTCAAGTGTGAAATGAGTAGGGGTGCATCATCCAACCTGTGGGATTTAAGCACATACAAAGGTCCAAGTGACCTTGTGCCTCCATGGAAAATATTTCACCTGGCAAGTTCCTACAAAGAAAAACAAGTACACCCTCCAAGGGTCTACAAGTCACATGTATCATGCCAAGTAAGCCATATCTAATAAAAGAACCACCCAAACATGCACATCGATTCCCCCCTTTTCAAAATAAACAAATGCTCAAAGACCTTATGCAACTTGCCAAATTTGAGTATGGGAGGGTTGTCATGGTTCCCTATTGGGTAGATCAATCCCCAAGTCAAGGAATGTTTCTCAAGAGTGTTGAAATATTGTAACTACAAAGAGTATTCTATTTATTATTGATGTATTATTCATTAGATCAATCCCATTCTATGGATTGATCATGTCGAGTATTGTAAATGGCCAAATCCACTTTTGCGGATTGGTCAAACCCTAATTGTAATAGGCTAAATGAGAAGTCGGCCTTGCCAGTGAAAAGACACCTCAGTTCAACGCCTGCCAGATTGTATAAATAAGAGAGGCTAGCGCCTCATCTGTTCACTCACTCACTTGTTTATCAGAGCGAAAGTTTGGAGCTGTAGTTAGAGAAGAAGGAAGAGAGAGAGAGAGGCACATTCTTGGGAGAGGAATTTCTGTCTTGTTTGGTTTATTCTCTTGGAATTGTATTGGCTATCTATATTAAGGAAGTTTTTGCTGGGTTTTCTTCCCCATGAGGGTTTCCCAGGATAAATTATGTGTCTCTTGTGATTGTGTATTTCTCAGTGATCCTATCTATGCTATGGTTATATAGTAAATTGAAAAGAAACCTAATAATATATTAAACCTTAACATGGTATCAGAGCTAAGATGAAGAGAGCATCTTTCACAAGAATAAGAAAAATGTCACTGTTGCCGTACATGAAAATTAGGGATTTTTATTAAAAACGATTTTCAGCCTCAAAATCATCTAGAAAAGTGTGCCCTAACCCGAGGAACTCTTTGGCACCTTCAACGCACCTTTTTAGTGGGTAGATCTCCCAGAAAGTGAAACCCTATTTTTCACAAAGTACCAGAAGTACCAGAGTACCAGAAAACCAGAAGTACGAGAAAACCAAAAGCACTAGTCCAAAAATCCCCTGGTCAAGTTTGAGGGGGTAAAATTTGGATTTTCAGAAATATGACTGCACCAGCTTACTCGCCTCAACTCAGGGCATCTATCCCCTGGATCAGAATTTCAAAATTTGAAGTTTGAAAAATTAGTGTTTCTTCATAAAACCCTAAGTTACAGTCGCTGTTGCAATCTCAAAACGAGTTGCAGTATCAATTGCAGTTGCAATATTAGTTGAAGTATCAGTTGTAGTACCATTTGAATTTACCCTTGAAGTTTTTAAGAGTTGGTGATCATCACCGCTACTACCAGATGGTGCCACTACCCACAAATGCCATTGTAGGTATGTACTCACACATGTTTAAATGATTAAGCTTTAAAGGGTATTTGCAGGAGAAGGGATCTCTTGCCATAGATATAGATGGATCTCAAGATCCAACACATTCAGAGGAATAATGCAACTCAAGTTTGATTATTATGATATGCATCTATTTGTTATGAAATTATTTTGATCAGTATTGCATGTTGAAGCTATGACCATCAAACTAACCTTTTGTCAAAATCTAAGTCAATGTATTATATGGATTAAAGTAGAGATCATAGATTTTATTCTCTAACCCAACCTTCTGTCAAGATAACATATTGTCCTAGTACAAAAGACAGGTTGAAGAAAGCACTTGTCATCATGAGTGAAGGAGACTCAGAAGAAAAGCAACACACACTCATTCTTGAGGACAAGATTCTAGGTTCCAGGTTTGATTAATTAAGTTGATAAGATTCAAAATTGCACATGACAAAGTTGATGACTACCCCTTTACAAGTAAACACTATAGTTGAGGTAGAATTCTTTGAAAAGTATTATGATTAGTAGAATGTGAGCATATTGAGATAAATGCTTAATGTAATCATTTACCAGATACAACTAACATCTCCTCTAGGAGAAAATTCTTGTGTTGATTCCAGGTTACCTTGGATGAATGTGTGATCACAACACTAGAAGAATGTTGATCTCATTTCATATTGTATTCCTTACTTTTGACCCTTGTTTCAGACAGGGCACAAGTGATAGCTCTAAAGGAGCTACTGTGATGATTATTCATGCTATTGTTTTATCTACTATTATCAAAAGAGTATTATTCTTGCTTGTTGTTTTGTTGACCTTGTTTCAGGTCATATGAGATAACCCTGAGGAAGCTATAGTGAAGGTTGCTGAAGAAAACATAATATATGAGACATGAAGTAGACTATACATGACCATATATACTCATGTACCAAAGAAGATGAAGAAGAAGCTATATTTTGAGATTCAGAGTATCTCATATGAAGATTAATTGTAAGGAACAGAAGGCTCCAAAGATGATAGAACATTAGATCAAGATCTCATAGTGGACTTGTTCAATGGTTAATGAAGCCACCTTGATGGGAAGCAGAACTCGTTTGAAGCCTGACTTTTTCTTTCATATTTAGACTTGGTATTCAACACCAAGTATACCCTGTAAGAGATGATGAAGTCCTTGTAGACTCAGAAGAAATCAAGAGTAAGCTTGATCTCAGAAAGGATCAGATGAAGAGACAACTTCCAGGACTAAGAGATAGATGCCGTAAGAAGACTAGATCGTGGCTTCATAAACTTCTAGGAGATATGAAATCTCCTGGGAAGATTCCCTTGTTTCAGTAACAGAGAAGGAAGCCAATCAGAAAGACTAGGATATGGATTCTTCCATGAGACTAGAAGATAATTCAATATTGAATCCCAAGATTGATCTATACAGATCAAGCATGTTGTAGATGTACAAAGCCTGATGTGTGTCCAAAAGATTCTCCTAGCAAAAGTGAGAATACTATGACAAGACACTTATTGAAGAAATAATTCCAGTATTTATGAAGACAACCAGAACAACCGTGATTCATATATAGTATGAGATGCAGGGGGAGCAATCCCCATAGTTAAAATTGAGTGGAAGTTGGTGCAGTACATCAGCTAGGTCATGGAAACATGACTATGATAAAAGATAGCGTTACCTCCATGAAAGCAGAAGATCTATATTCATTATTAGTTATTGATCCACTCCTAGTTTTAGATGAAGTTATTTCCATGATGGAGTAGAGGAATTACTCCTAGATTTCAGCGGTTATAGTGAGAATGGAGAAACCATTCTCAGCTTTAGAGCAGGTGCAGGTGCAGAGTCCCAGTTCCAGAAGGAATAGTTGCAGGAAGAGGAGAGGACATACTCTCAATCAGTGAGATAGATAGTCCTTTGCAGAAAGCACATAGAGCTAGGACATGATTGTGCATATTGAGTTGCAACTGAGAAAGTGTACCAGATTGGTACAATGTAATTAGAAACTTTGATTTGAGGATTGAAGATAGAAAGAATCATGTCTTCTAGTTGAAGGAAGCTCTGTATGTTCCTAGAGTTTGATATGGAAGAATTGATAGTTTTGTGAAGAGCTTGGGCTTTACCAAAAGTAAAATTGATTCTAACCTTTATCTCAAGGTTATGAATGATGAGCCAATGATGTTACTACTATATGTAGATGATGTGTACTTGTCAAGATGAAGAAAATCTCATCACAGATTTTAGAATAAGCTCGCCACAGAGTTTGATGGAAGACCTAAATGCATTATCTCTTAGGTCTTGAAGTTTGGCAGAGCACATAGAAGATCTTCCTTAACCAAGGGAAGTATGTAGTTAAAATTGAAAAGGTTTGACATGTTGAAATGCAAGCCCATGTACACACCCATGGAAATGAAGTTGAAGCTCCTAGTAGATACCTCGTCAGAATTGATTGATGCTACTTTGTACAGACAAATTATTGGTTCAGTGATGTATCTGATGAATACTGAGCTAGATATATGTTTTTCCTTGAGTCAGTATCCGGTAGAACCCAAACGTGTTCACATTGTTGATAAAAAACATATGATGAGATACCTTAAGGGTACGTTGAATTTTGGTCTCTATTATACAAGAGATCATGACTTCAAACTGAGTGGTTACACCAATTCAGATTGAGCTGGAAGTGTTTTTGATAGAAAGAACACTTTAGGATGTTGTTTCAGTCTGAGGTTAGCCATGATCTCATGGCAGAGTAGGAAGCAATTCATCATTGCATTGAGCATGACAGAAGAGGAAAACATTGTTACATGTTCCACCAGTTGTGAAGCCATATGGCTTCAAATGTTGTTGACCGATCTATTTGATCTAGAGATGGAAGCCACCGTGATTCTATGTGATAACCAAGTTGCGTAAAAATGATGGAGAACCATGTTTTCCATGATGAGTCGAAGCAAATAGAGACCCAATATCACTTCACCCATGATATGAAGCAAAGAGGAGCTATAAAACTCCAATATGTTGAAACAAATGAACAAGTTGCAGATGTGTTAACCAATCCTCTGTCTCGTGTAAAGTTTGAGCACTTTCAAGACAAGCTTGGTATAGTTCGAAAGGACCTCACTCGAAAGGGGGAGTAGTGCTGATGATACTATGGTATCCTGATCAGTAGTGGTAGCTCCGTTAGGATTTTTATAATCCTAGGGAATCTTATGATTCCTAGACAGATCTCGAAGGTCTGGTAAGGAGGGTCTGTTAGAGTACCACGTGGTAGCTCCGTTAGGATTTCATATCCTAGGGAATCTTATGATTCCTGGGAAACTCCTTAGGGACTATCAGAGTACCAAAAAATGATGATGTGCTAGCTTAATTGTTGTGATGATGTGCCAACTTAATTGCTATGTTGATGTGCCAACTTAATTGCTGTGATGATGTGCCAGCCTAGTACTGTGATGCCAACTTAATTGCTGTGATGATGTGCCAGCCATGTGCTGTGATGATGTACCAACCTAGTGCTGTGATGCTAGCTTAATTGCTGTGATGATGTGCCAACCTCGTGCTGTGATGATGTGCCAACTTTGTGCTGTGATGATGTGCCATCCTCGTGCTGTGATGATGTGCCAACCTCATGCTATGATGATGTGTTTCCAGACTTGTGCTGTGATGATGTGTTTCCAGCCTTGTGCTGATGATGTTGTGTTTCCAGTCTCGTACTGTGATGCCATCTTCGTGCTGATGATGTTGTGTAGCCAACTTCGTGCTGTGATGCGAGCTTCGTGCTGAAGACTCTCAGCCTAGTGCTGATGTTGATGATGCTCCAACCTTTGTGCTGTGATATTGTTATTGTTGATGTTGTATCAACCTTGTGCTGTTATTGATGATGATGATGTATTAGTGTTATACTAATCCATTTTTATGCATATGATGATGATGATGCCACTTCATCTTCTTGCTGAAGATGATGATGATGATGCCACTTTATCTTTTTGCTGAAGAAGATGACGATGATGTTACTTTAGCCTCATGCTAAAGATAATGATGATGTCACTTTAGCCTCATGCTAAAGAAGATGATGATATCACTTTAGCCTCATGCTAAAGAAGATGATGATGTTATTCCAGCTCCATGTTGTGAACGATGATAATGAGAAAAATTTTCGATGATTTATAGATATGCTAGTCAATGTTCCAAGATGTTGTTGATGATGTTGTCCTCTTTCTCGCCTGATGATGTTGTAGAATACCCTTATTGTTAAGGGGGAGTGTTGAAATATTGTAACTACAAAGAGTATTCTATTTATTATTGATGTATTATTCATTAGATCAATCCCCTTTTGTGGATTGATCATGTCGAGTATTGTAAATGACCAAATTCCCTTTTGCGGATTGGTCAAACCCTAATTGTAATAGGCTAAATGAGAAGTCGGCCCCCATAATATATTAAAGTGGTTATAACCACCCAGAATGAGAAGTCGACCCTGCCAGTGAAAATACACCTCAGTTCAACGCCTGTCAGATTGTATAAATAAGAGAGGCTAGCACCTCATTTGTTCACTCACTCACTTGTTTATCAGAGCTCAAGTTTGGAGCTGCAGTTATAGAAGAAGGAAGAGAGAGAGAGGCACATTCTTGGGAGATGACTTTCTGTCTTGTTTGGTTTATTCTCTTGGCATTGTATAGGCTATCTATATTAAGGAACTTTTTGCTGGGTTTTCTTCCCCATGAGGGTTTCCCAGGATAAATGATATGTCTCTTGTGATTGTGTATTTCTCAGTGATCCTATCTATGCTATGGTTATCTAGTAAATTGAAAAGAAACCTAATAATATCTTAAACCTTACCAAAGAGGACCATCTCTAAGTCATGTAAAAGAGTACGAGGTGGAAGGGGTGTGACTTTTGAGCATGGGGTTTTTTGACATACAAGGGATCATATTGTCTCATTTATGGGTGCGTTTGTAGAGGGTGTGCTGCATCCTCGTTTGCAATGAAACCTTTTTCTAGGCCCTTTATTTTCCGTTAATTGATTAGGGTCCTAAAAATTGAGTGCTATGTGCAATGGAAAGTAAGGAGCACTGCAATGCCACTTGAAGCTAGGAACACACAAAGTGTCATGTGAAATGAAAGTAAAAGACACCACAAAATGCATTCCCTCAACAAGCGTGACATTTATTAATTATGTGTTTTATTTTACAGGTCCTTGAATTTTTGTGGAGAATTATTTCATTTCTCTCATGACCTTAGGGCGAGCATCTAGAGGAAATGTATGGATTTTATCTTTTTCCAACTACAAACCACTTTGGGCCTTTATCTCCTCCTTCCCATGAAATGAGGTACAAGCCTTTCCTGGGTCAATATGCCCAAAGACCCAAAATATGAGGAAACAAAAGGGAAGAAGTGTGGAAAGTGATAAGTATGTGTAGGAATGGTATGATAACCCTTCAAGGAGAACCCCTAGTAGCAACCATTTTACTGAGGGTGACCCACTTACTAGGACATTTCAACCACTAAGGTGAAATGAGACAAAAGGCATAATTTCCAAGAAAACATTTTCAAAATAAAGAAAGGACCCTTTGCAACATGTTCAAATGATTCAATTATTAAAATGACACTTACCACGAGACCAAACTTGTTACCTCATGAAGCAAGACCTACTGTCCTTTGTGGGCCAAGCTGGTGTGGTGGACGTTGCTGCTGCTGCTGCCAATCAATGGTGATGTGTGGTAAGAGGAGGGGCTCCATCTCCTCATATGGCTCTCAACATTCCATGTATGAAACTTGTGAGCCTTGAGAAATCATCTCCTTAGTTACCCCTAGAAATGGGGGGTAACAATACTATAATATCCTAGTCATATCCATAACATGCTGGGATGATTTCGATAAATCTTTCCTTGGTAAGTTTGGAGACGAGAAATCTCCCGCAACCTTGTTCAAAAAGATGGTGGCTCTAAAAATGGTGAAAAAGGAGAAGGTGAAGGATTTCAATCAACGTTTCACTACCATCCTGAATATGTATCCTATTGAGTTTTCCCCTGTTGAAGCCTTTCCAGTGGAATATTACACTTTGACATTACATCCCTCCATAGGCATGTTTTTCAAACAAGATAGCAAAGTTACTTTAGAACAGAATTTTGAAGAATCCAAGGAAGTTGAGAAAGAGTTGCTCTCTTTGGGCAGCCATCCTACAACCGAGGAAGCCAAAACAGTGGGGAAGAAACCTTTACTCATGACCAAGCCTCCTAAAAATGAACCGAAGGACATAGACAATGTATTCAAGCTGGTTAAAGATATGTCCAATGAAGTAGTGGATCTCAAGAAAAATGTTGGTGAAGGATCTTCCAAACAAAAACCTTTTCACTCATTTTTAAAAAAGGATGATAACTAATCTAAACCACTAGAGACCTCAGGTATTACATTAAATCTTGATGATTTTGGCATGGAAGATTTTTGTTCCTATCACCAAATGAACCATTTCGAAAAGACCTTTCCTCAATGGATTAATTCCATGACCCTAGTCATCAATCATTTGTTAGATCAGTAGGGAGCTGCCAATGAAAAAACCAAAGAAACCAAAAAGGAAGAAACCACCAAGGATAAGGATGCCATAGAATAATCAACCATGATTTTGTGGGATTGGTGTTGAGAATCGAACGATGAAAATGTTGAAGAAATCTCAGTAGGAGACACACATATTAAAAAAGCTACTCCCAAGGACTATAACTTGTGCAACAAAGGGGAAGTAGCCTATTATCGCACAGTTTGTAGCTAGGAGTAGAGGCTATAAGGTAGAAGGCCAAATTGGCGTAACAGGAACCTATCCCACCTAATGTCACCACGATGGGTAGGTTCTTTCTTTTTAGGGAGGTTAGGCCTAGGGGAGACGTCCTCGATGACTTGGGGTTTTGAAGAGGCTTCAAAAGATAATAAGACAATAACAAGTTTTCCCCTTCACAGATCACCACCAAAGAAGATAGTCCGACTTATAGCCAATAAAGACAACCAAGTAGGATCCCTGCCCGAGAACAAAGCAACAATAAACTTGATATATGCAGGCTTTGGTTAGTACTTCATATACATTAAAGACTATCTGATATTCAATATGAGGAATTTTAAAATAAATGTTGACGAAGTCAATGTTTACAAAATAGCAATGGCAATAATGTCACTTCACCAATAGATTCTAGAATGATACAATATTCAATATAACAAATCACCTCTTAACTCAATTAATTCCTTCAACAACCATTCAATTACTCAAAAGACAAAACGTTGCTGCAATAAAGATGAAATATTCAATGATGATGTCAACAACTTGGGGTTAGTAGGTTAGTCTAGGCTAGGGTTAGTGTAGTTAGGGTTTCAATTCAAAAAGGTTTGAGAGTGATTAGATCCAATTCTACTTCAACGTTTGAGGCCTTAGATCAGTGCCTTAGGGTTTAATGGAGTCATAGGTGAAGAACACAAAAGTTGAAGGAGGTGAGATTTTAAAGGACTAGAGGGATAAGTTTTGAAGTGCTGCTAAAGTAGGGCTTCACAATCATAACCCTAGGGGAGAGAGGCTCACTCTAGTGTTGCTAAAGCAAGGCCTCATGCTCTCTCCTCCTTCCTGACAGACAACTAGCTCAAATGAAAAACAAAATCAAGACAAGATGGCTTAAAGAGGGAGAGTGTTGCTAAGGCAAGGCTCTTTCATCAAACCCTAAAAGAAAACGGCCCTAGGTATAGATGACCTAGGCCTGAGATGTCCTCTTCCTCTTGAAGTCAAAATGGTACGACTAGCTAAAGGGAAGAAGAAAAAGGAGTGTAGCTATGGCTAGGCTCTCTTCTTCTTCTTCAATGGCTAAAAGCTTTTCTATCAGGGGACATGAGACAAGGACCTACTTGTGTGCTTGTCACCTAGGGTTTTTATTCAACAAATTATAAATA
>JASDQU010735273.1:84041-96127 GCA_032191745.1 Picea mariana
TGTTATCTCTTGAAATTGGTAAGGAATTTCTGCATAATTGTATTGTTTCTTCTTGTTTCAAGGTTAATTTGTATAAATCCTTGGAGGAGTATAAGGGCATACACCCACCAGCAAGAACTATCTTGTTGTCATTGAAAAAACTACTTTGTAAAGGTTACTACAAGGAGTAAAAGGGTTTAACCCCTTGTAGATTTACTTTGTTAAGGTTTGTTTTCTCTATGGAGTAAAAAGGATTACACCCCTAGATAAGTAATAAAACCTATCTCATACTCAAGAGACTGCATAACCCAAAAGATAAGGCACTAGTCTACTTGCATTGGAGATTGAATATTCATGCATCGGTATACATGATTTCTTTAGATATTGAAATTGTTCAAGTTGGATTTAATTCTACATGATATAAGTTTTATCATACCCTAGGGGCATCTTGATTGGCCAAGTAACCTCATTTCCATAATAAAATTAATTCTACAYCCAATAGGGYTGCAGCAAACTCATCTTTATTTCATTATTTACTCACTTTTCTACCACTAAATTTTACTTACAAGCTCCCATAATTAATCTACTAGTTATTAGCTATCTTTTGGGTAGTTTACTTGTTGATTCTAGTGGCTAGAATTTGTTGTTGTAAAAATTGGTTTCTATAGAAATAAGGTTGTTACAAATCTTGTTGACAACACTAACTAACAGCCCTCTAATTGCTATCAAAGTCTTACTTTAATCATTGGAAATTTATCTACTTATTGCTAGTGTTGTTTTCAATATCTTGTACTTGATTTTGATAGTTAAATTTGCAGCGCTTATTATGATTTGTTGCTAATATATATATTTCCATATTGCTGCAATTTGGGAAAACAAGGTTTCTTTTTGAATCCCCTTTGGATTTGAGGCTTCATTTTCTATATATTGTCTTTTTCCAGGCAGGGCTAACATTGTTTTGCAGGTACAACCCCTTTGGAAACCAATTAACTTTCTTACGAGACTCTTTCCCAAGCTTCATCTCCATATTTTACATTGACCTATAGGGGCACCTCTCATATCATTTCACTTTCCATCTCAATCCCCCTAGGGTAACCCAGGATTCCCCCCTTGTGGTAATTTCATCATCACTAAAGTGAAGGGAGTGTTTATCTAAGGTGACAGTGGGTAAATACTCTTGTAGTTGTCACACCTTTGTGGTTTGGGTTGGGATTTGCCCAAACTACAATCTGTGCGATAACAAGTACCACATAGAATCCTTGTCCTCGAAAGTATAATGGAAAATCCTATAGACCACATCTTCGTAGCAAACATCAAGGAGTCAAATGGATAAATAGAAGTTCTTGATGTGATATTTTGGGGAACAAGCTTTGTCCGGGTCAAACTTTGGAAGAAGTATTTTTGGATGTTTAGGCAGTTCATGCATAAGTCTAGGTAAATTTAAGGCTCCTTGAGACATCCATGTTGGGATAACGTTCTGATTTCCATCCATTCTATCATCAGAATCATATTCACAAGTTTGCAGGTAGCTCTCCTCCTAGGTAGAGCTGAAGCTACAGGTAGGCGGCCAAGTAACTTGGCGAAAGAAGAGGGAATCTGTCGAGTTTCAAAAAACTCTATGTTAGGAATGGTGTACTAAGCCTTGAGATTGGTTTCTGCACTTTCAGCAGTAGAACTTTCGAGTGCACGGTTAGAATCTTTGAAGGTAGCTTCATGCTTAGGAAAAAGATGTGGCAGTTGTCATTCGATGGGAATGTTATCAGAGAACTGACCATGCGAGAATTAAAGATTATCGTTAGCCATACAATGCAATCCCTCCTAACACCAATTATGTTGATGCGGGAAAAATTCCCTTCAACAGATAGAGGTACTCCCTGGTACGCGGACCCAATTTGACTACGCACATTTAAGATTAGGAGACCCATCAATATTCTGGCACAACTTCCATTACTGGTTTTCGGAGGGAGGGATAAATGTTTATGAATACAATGGAGAATGTAGATGCACACAAAATACTTGCAGAAATAAAATCCAATCTATCCTATCCTAGCTAGGAGCAACTACATTAAATAATGAGTCGTTAGGAAAGCGGCTAATCCTTGTTGGGACTCCTTCCAGATAGTTGTTAAAAAACAAAGGAGTTAAATAACACAGGCATACAAAGACAACCAGATTAGTCTAAGCTACGAAATCACATGTGTAACACCCCAAGGCCGAACCCCTGCTGAATTGTAATTATGTTTATAGGCTGGTGAGCCAAGTGTTTATAAGCTGAAGACGTATATGTTTATTAGGCCGGAGACCCTAGATGCTTAAGGCCATGAGATTGATTTTTGTATATGTAAATACACATATCATTAATAAAATTACACTGATGTGTGTAGACCAACCACGAAGAAAGAGTTATGGGGGACTAAACTCCACTAGGTAGGGTAAGGGAGGGGGTTGAGTGTCTAGGCCTAGGGGCTAAGCTAGACGAATTACCTCTAAGTGAAAAATATTTTATTACTATTTTCCTAAAGGCTAAGGTGGACTTGAGCAGTGTTGTCCTAAGTTCCTAGAAAGGGAACGAGTGCTAAGTGGAACTCATGCAGCTTCAGAAAGACATGTGTCAACCTGGGCACATGCAGTTTATAGCGAGGAAATCCATCTCGTTGGGGGTTCCTCCTCCTTTCCATTCTCACGACCCTGACGATTCTCTGGAATTTTGTCACCCTACCCGATTCACCATTGACTCACGTATTGAGCCACCATCATCTCCATCGTCGACCTCTGAACAAGCACGCACCATGTAAGTGTCTGATCCATGTTGTGTCATAATTGTTGGTTGTTGCAGCCCACGCAGTTCCTTGACTGAGTGTGGCTTGTTGCCATCATCTACTCTTACTGAGCTTTGTTGTTGCCATCACCTTTTCGGGAATTGACTTTGAAGCGGGACTGAAGAAGCAGGTTGTCAGGCATGTGGCTTGAAGAGGCGGGTTTCCAGTCCCATGGACTGAAGAAGCAGGTTTTCAAGCATGTAAGCAACTCTCTCCAGGTGAGAGAGGTTGTTGGGGAAGTGATTTTCCAGAGGGATCCCAACTACAGCTATAGTGCTCTGAGAATTCATGTCTGGTCTATTGTTGAATCCCTGGAAAGGAAGTGGGGCAGCCGAAGGACTGTTGAGAAAAGAAGGGGCACACTTCCTGGGGTGGGACAGACATGTGGGGAATGAGAGGTTGTAGGTTGTTAGTGTGAGTTGGCCCTGGGAGATAATCCTTCCTGTTGACCTGTGCAAATTTCCTGTTTCCCTTTCCAAGCCTAGGAATCCCTTTGCTAGTGGAGTTTAGTCCCAGCTCAGGGGTAACCCATTGTTGAGTGTGATGAGCAGCATAGTCTAAGGCTGGGAGGTTCGTGGAAGGTATGCACGCAGTTTGGTAGTCATCTATTGAAAGATAAGTACCAAATCTTTGTTAATTGTATGTTGTGTAATTGTACATGTGTTATAACTTGATGAGTAATGCCTGGATATATCAGCTATGTTGTGTGTGTAGGCTTACTGTTATTTCCACATTAATCTGTGTATGGTTAGAATATGTCTTGTGTATGCATATATTGTCGATATGTTTTAATGATTATTTTTGAATGAATAAGTGGCATGAACAGAACGTTGTAACTATTAATTGTGTTAGATATGCATGCATATAAATTCACAAAATGGTATCAGAGCTAAGAGAGATGTCCAAGAAGTGGTTTTGCATGGCCTGTTGGTGGCCAAGGACGTTACAAAATGGTATAAGAGTCATAGTTTCAACATTGATCCTGGACGGGCCATGTTAGTGGAAGTTGAAGAAAAAGTTTCGGAAAAGAATTGTTGTCGAAATGGACAAAATTCAAGTTCAGAACCCATGGTTTCTACCTGGAACCTGGATGGGCCATGAATGAGAAATTCAATGAAGAAAGTCAAGAGATTTGAGGTACAGAGTGCCAGAAGGGCATTGAAAGAATACTTTGACTGTGTTTGGAAACACAGGAGGTGTAACAAGTTTAAGAAATGGCCACAGAGAAAGAAATTACAACATTCGTGGTGTTGGGTCGTTAGATCTGGGCGAGAGCAAGATAAGTCGTCAGATCAAGCAAAGAGTAAGTCATGACCGTTAGATCTCATTGAAAGGAGATTGACAATGGGGAGCCCTTGTGGAGATCGGGAAGGAAATTAAAGAGAGAGTAAGTTTATCCCTCAGGATCGTTGATCTTGCTAGATCAATAGATCAATGGTGGATATCGATCCCACTACAGGCGATCATCTTCGCATTGCGGACATCGGGAAGGAAATTAAAGCGTGAGCAAGTTGAGTTTCTACAATCACTCCAAGTTGTTGATCTTCACGGTTCCTTAAGGCAGGACTGGCGATCTTGCAAAGTGAAATAAGAACCCAAATATTAAGCCAAGGTCACAGCTCTCGGTCACATGTAGAGAAGACAGAGAAAACTTCGCGTGTTTCCCGTCCGTCGATCCAAGCAATGAACACATGTCGACAAGTTAGCTTGTTCGAGAATATGACATTCGGGAGAAACAGGGTGTGAATAGAGTGGAAACTCCTGAAGTCCCAAAGTCTAAAGTTAATTTGGACCGTTCGTCGAAAGGAGACGCGTGTCAGAAGATCAGCTTGTTCGGGAATTTGGCATTCGGGAGAAACGGGGTATGCTAAGGTGAAATCTCTCGAAGCCTGAAGTCTCGAAGTGACATGGCTTGTTGACATCACTAGGGATGGCGTGGACATATGGGATGTGTGCCACGTGTCAGTGAGTTAAGAACCTTGGTAAGATGGAAATGTAGTTAGAACGTGACATATGTCACCCTCTTGATTGGACCACGTGTCAGCTTCGTGTGTCCTACCGAGTGGCGCTCCTGGTGGTGGAACAAGGTAGTTAAGCATGACGAAGAAGTTAGTTGGATCGGGCCCGCGTTAACTTTGGTCACGATCTATCAATATCGAGGGTCGGGAGGCATTGCGGAGATCGAAGTTGTGTGGCAGATAATTCTACAAGGCAGTCTCGCAATCCAAACCATGGTTTCCTAGGTGGGGTACGTGTCAGCATGGGGACAATTGCGGAACAATCAGCGGGTTACTCCAAAATCGCCAACCCATGTCCCCACTATTTGAAAAGTGCTAAAGTTGATGTGATGTTTTCGGCATTTGTTAGTTAGAGCATGGGAACCATGGACCCCAGTGGACGCGTGGTGCTAGATCGTGAAGTCTGGAGACTTGACACTCCAGAAGAAATGGTGCATGAAGGAATGTGGACCGTAGATCCGTCATTCTTTGCGTGTTCTACAATTTGTTGCTCTATGATGATGGGACATGTGGAAAAAAGGGAAACCTTTGAAGCCCTGAGCCCGAAGTTTCATAGCTCTGGATAAGTACCCAAATCATAAGCGTTGGATCATAACCGTGGTCACATGCGAACCAAGGGCCGAAAAAAAAGGGGCTAGAGCCTGAAATTTGTTACAGAATAGAACTGGGCTTAGAGATTGAAGCCCAAGGGGTTCTTGGCCAGCCAAGACCTGCAGAAAATGGAATATGGTATTTTTTTTGTTGAATCAGATTGGTTTATTCTGGAAAATGATTAAAGTCTGATAGCCTGACAAAACTCAGTTGACTACACATTTTACAGAATTAACAATTGTCGGAACCGAACCGAATTGTCACACAGTGCAGAGAAATGGGGAAGACATAGGGTGCTTACAGTTCAGAAAATGAAGTTAGAGGAATGGATGTCCATTTAGGAGTTGAAGGATCGAACTCCAATGGGCATGGAGAAGAGATAGATAAATAAGGGAACATGATGAAAATCATTGAAAAGTTGCAAAGAGATGTCCATACTCACCGAGCAGATAACAAAAATCTCATGAAAGTCAGGGAGCAATAGGGAGAATTCAGCGTAAAGTTGATGCAGAGCCTGGAAAGGATAGAAAAGAAATTAGATAAGGAGAGTAGCTCAAGCAAATTAGGAAGTCACAGAAGAACAAAAAGTGATAGCAGACATCACCAACACTCCCCGAGGCATTCCAATAAGAGAATACACAACAACTCAAGTGTATCCCCTGTTAGGAAGCATAAGAGGTCTGGGGAGGATGAACTACGAGGAGAAATGAACAAAATCAAACCTCCTACATTTTATGGGGAGCACAAGAAGGATGAGGATGCAGAGACATGGTTGTTGGGCATGAGAAAGTATTTTCAATTGCATAATTATTCTTCTCATGCAGAAGGAAGAATTGTCATCTATCAACTCAAAGGTAAGGCATCCATGTGGTGGGATCAGCTTGTGCAGGTGCAGCACATTAATGAGAAAAATGTTACTTGAATGGAATTCAATAAGTATTTTGAAAAGAAATATTTGACTAAGAGGTACTATGATAAGAAAATGAAAGAGTTCTTTGAACTCGAGCTGGGAAGTATGTCCATTGATGAGTATGAAAAAAGGTTTTTAGAATTGTTGAAGTATGTTTCTTTCATCAAGGATGAGACAGTCAAGATTCAGAGGTATTTGAGTGGGTTGCCACCATCCATCAGTGACAAAATACAATATGATGATCCCAAAACATTAGAGGAGACCATAAGGCGAGCTAAGTGCCTATATGATCAGCAAAAAGCAAGGCCAACTTTCCAAAAATCTTGGGAAGACAAGAAGAAATTCAAGATGGATCAGAGGAAGAAGGGAATTAAGCCACCATTCTTCATAAATAATCCTCAAGGACAACCAACTTCTAGAGAACCCAGAACGATTGAAGCAGGTGGTCAAAGGCCAAGGTAGCTACATATTCAATGTTGGGGTTGTAAAGCTGATCAAATGTTTAGAGATTGTCCTCACAGAAGTGACAAAGAGAAAACTGTTCACAACGTTCAATGAGCTAAAATAGTGGGGGACATGGGAAGAAATGTACCAAGGATCTATGCAGCCCTGGACAACAAGAAAGCAAAGTATCAATCACATATGATTGAAGTGGAAGGTATGATCAACAACCAAACCATTAGAATTTTAATTGATTTAGGAGCTAGTCATAGTTATATAGATCTTAAAATGGTGGAAAGTTTTCATTTGCCAAAAAGAAAGCATGGAAAATCTTGGTTGGTGCAGCTGGCTACTGGAGCCAAAAGAAAAGTCAATGAGATGATTAAGTCATGTCTTATGGACATGAATGCACTGAACACAAGGGAGGATTTGAACATCTTTCCTTTAGGATCTTTTGATTTTCTAATTGGTATGGATTGGTTAGACCAACACTATGCAATCTTAGACTATCGTAACAAGGAATTCACCTACCTAGATGAGGAAGGAAATCAGAGAACAGTCCAAGGAATTCTCAGGGCAGTTACTGTTCGGGAAATCTCAGCAATGCAACTGAATAAGTGTTACAGAAAGGGTTGTCAAATATTTGCGGCCCATGTGGAGAAAGCATCTAAGGATAAGGTGCCAAATTTGGAGGATCATGCAATCCTGGAAGATTTTGATGATGTGTTCAATGAGGTACCAGGACTACCTCCAAAGAGTGATATTGATTTCTTTATTAATTCGATGCATGGAGCAGCTCCAGTATTAAAGACTCCTTACAGGATGAATACACCAGAGCTGAAGGAGTTGCAAATGCATCTTGAAGAACTTCTGAAGAAGGGGTATATCTGCCCCAAGTGTGTCACCTTGGGGTGCCCCAGTCTTGTTTGTGAAGAAGAAAGATGGGACATTAAGATTGTGCATTGATTTCAGACAATTGAATAAAGTGACTGTAAATAAAAAGTACCATATGCCAAGGAATGATGATCTCTTTGATCAATTGAAGGATGCAAAGATATTTTCCAAGATTGATATCAGGTTAGGATACCATCAGGTAGGGATTAAAAAGGAAGATATCAGCAAGACCTCCTTCAGGACAAGGTATGGTCATTATGAGTTCACAGTGGTGCCATTTGGGTTGTCAAATGCACCAGTTGTTTTCATGTGCTTAACGAATGGTGTTTTCCGGGAATATTTAGACAAGTTTGTCATTGTTTTTCTGGATGACATTCTTTTATATTCCAAGTCGGAAGAAGAGCATGAGCATCATTTGAGGATAGTGTTGCAATTGCTAAGGGAGCATCATTTGTATTCCAAACTAAGCAAGTGCTCGTTTTATCAAAACAGAATTCGATATTTGGGGCATATCATATATGAAGAAGGGATAACAGTGGACCCAGAAAAGATTGAGGCCATTAAAGGGTGGAAAACACCTAAGAATTTGACAGAAGCCAGATCCTTCATGGGTCTAGCTGACTATTACAGAAGGTTCATTGCATGGTTTTCAAGAATGGCTCACCCCATCACTTCCTTGCAAAGGAAGGGGAAGAAGTTTCAATGGATAGAAGAATGTGAAAAAAGTTTCCAACAATTGAAGCAGTTGTTAACCAGTGCTCCAATTCTAAGGATCGCAGATCCAAATGAAGACTTCATTGTATGCACGGATGCATGTAAAGAAGGACTAGGTAGAGTCCTCATTCAAAATGGGTTTGTTGTATGTTATGAATCAAAGAAGTTGAAGGAGCATGAAAGGCTCTATGCCACTCACGATTTGGAGTTGGCAGTCATCGTGCATGCTTTAAAGAAGTGGAGGAACTACCTCATGGGAAAGAGGTTTGAGCTGAGGACAGACCATAATGGTCTGAAGTATTTATTTGATCAGTCAACTCTAAATGTCAGGCAAAAAATATGGTTAGAGTTTCTCAATGAATATGACTTTGATATAAAGCATATCAAGGGGAAAGAGAACAAAGTGGTTGATGCACTCAACAGAAGAGTGCATGAGTTGCATGCTACAGCCATTAGCATGTACTTGTCAAATTTGAAAGATAGATTTGTAGAGGCTGTGAAATCAGATTTGCAGTACATGGAATTAGTAATAAAATTGCAACAAGGTAAAATGCGGCAGAAGGTTGAGGATTATGAATTGGGAATTGATGGAATCCTTCTTTACAGAAACAAATTTTATGTACCCAACTCTTATGAATTGAGGAGTGCGATTTTAAAAGAAATGCACAATGTACCTTATGCAGGACACCCAGGATATCATAAAACAATTTCAGCAGTCAAAAGCCAATATTATTGGCCAGGCATGAAGAGGGAGATTGTTGATTTTATTGCCAAATGTTTGGAATGTCAAAAGGTAAAGGCTGAGCATAGACACCCAGCAGGTTTGCTACATCCATTACCCATCCCTGAGTGGAAATGGGAAGTTGTAACAATGGATTTCATCAGAGGATTTCCCAGAACAAGCAAGCAACATGATGCAAATCATGGTAGTGGTGGACATGCTTACTAGAGCTACCCAATTCATTCCTATGAAGACTACTCATAAAGAAACTAATGTTGTTGATATTTATATGAGGGAAGTAGCACGCTTGCATGGCATACCCAAGACAATTGTGTCTGACAGAGACCCAAAGTTTACATCAAAGTTCTAGAAGGGGTTATTTAAAGGGTTCGGAACAAATCTGAACTTCAACATAGCATATCATTCTGAGTCAGATGGGAAAACAGAAAGGGTGAACCAAGTGGTTGAGGACATGCTAAGGATGTATGTGATGGACAAACCATCTAAATGAGAAGATTATCTACACTTGGTATAATTTTCCTACAACAATGGGTATCAAGCATCACTGAAGATGAGCTCATTTGAATCACTTTATGGCAAAAAGTGCAACACCCCAGTAAGTTGGGACAACCCAACTGATAGGGCAGTGGTTGGGTCATAGTTGCTCAAGGAAATGGAAGAACAAATGTTGAAGATTAAATAGAATTTGAAGGCTTCCCAAGATAGGCAAAAACATTATGTTGATAAGAACATAACTCACAGGGAATTTAAAGTAGGGGATCATGTATTCATGAGAGTGAAGGCCAACAAAAGCTCCCTGAAGTTGGAAAATTGTTCAAAGTTGGCAGCTCGATATTGTGGGCAGTTTGAATTCCTAGAGAGGATTGGTCCGGTAGCATATAGGTTTGCATTTCCTGCATGTGTGTCTATACATAATGTATTTCATGGGTCATTACTTAAGAAATATGTACATGATGCTAACCATGTTATTGATTGGAATGTGATTTAGGTGGAGCAGAAAAGCATTTTTCAGGTGCATCTGGTGCGTATACTGGATTGGAAAAAAAAGCAGCTTCGAAATTGAGCCATAGGGCTTGTAAAAGTTTAGTGGACCTGGTACGGTCCTGAGGACGCAACATGGGAGCATGAAGATGTTATGCGAGCAACACATCTTTTTGAATATTTTGGAAATCTTGTTATTGTTGTGTAAGTAAGTTTCACTGAGAACAGTGCAAAAATAAGGGGAAGGGATTGTAACACCCCAAGGCCGAACCCCTGTTGAATTGTAATTATGTTTATAGGCCGGTGAGCTAAGTGTTTACAAGTTGAAGATTTATATGTTTATTAGGTCAGAGAGCCTAGATGCTTAAGGCCACGAGCCTGATTTTTGTATATGTAAATACACATATCATTAATAAAATTACATTTTTGTGTGTAGACCGACCACGGAGAAAGAGTTATGGGGGATTAAACTCCACTAGGTAGGGTAAGGGAGGGGGCTAAGTGTCTAGGCCTAGGGACTAAGCTAGAGGGCTTACCTCTAAGGGAATAATATTTTATTATTATTTTCTAAAGGCTAAGGTAGACATGATCGGTGTTGTCCTAAGTTCCTAGAAAGAGAACAAGTGCTAAGTGGAACTCATGTAGACATGTGTCAACCTGGGCACATGCAGTTTATAGCGGGGAAAGCCAGCTCGTTGGGGGTTCCTCCTCCTCGTCATTCTCACGACCCTGACGATTCTCTGGAATTCTTTCACCCTACCCGATTCACCATTGATTCACGTATTGAGCCACCATCATCTCCATCGTCGACCTCTAAACAAGCACGCATCCTGTAATTGTCTGAGTCGTGTTGTGTCGTAATTGTTGGTTGTTGCAGCCCACACAGTTCCTTGACTGAGTGTGGCTTGCTGCCATCATCTGCTCTTACTGAGCTCTGTTGTTGCCAATCACCATTTCGGGAATTGACTTTGAAGTTGGACTGAAGAAGCAGGTTGTCAGGCCTGTGGTTTGAAGAGGCGG
The DNA here is from genome assembly GCA_032191745.1 of Picea mariana. Classification (NCBI taxonomy): domain Eukaryota; kingdom Viridiplantae; phylum Streptophyta; class Pinopsida; order Pinales; family Pinaceae; genus Picea; species Picea mariana. The sequence goes on from JASDQU010735273.1 coordinate 95,151, forward strand.
GTTGTCAGGCCCGTGGACTAAAGAAGCAGGTTGTTAGGCATGTAAGCAACTCTCTGCAGGTGAGAGAGGTTGTTGGGGAAGTGATTTTCCAGAGGGATCCCAACTACAACTATAGTGCTCTGAGAATTCTTGTCTGGTATGTTGTTGAAGCCCTGGAAAGGAAGTGGGGCAGTCGAAGGATTGTTTAGCAAAGAAGGGGCACACTTCCTGGGGTGGGATAGACATGTGGGGAATGAGAGGATGTAGGTTGTTAGTATGAGATGGCCTTGGGAGATAATCCTTCCGGTTGACCTATGCGACTTTCTTGTTTCCCTTGCCAAGCCTAGGAATCTCTTGCCCGGTGGAGTTTAGTCTCGACTCGGGGGTGACCCACTGTTGAGCGTGATGAGCAGTGTGGTTTAAGGTTGGGAGGTTCGTGGAAGGTATGCACACAGTTTGGTGGTCATTTATTGAAAGATAAGTACCAAATATTTGTTAATTGTATGTTGTGTAATTGTGCATGTGTTATAACTTGATGAGTAATGCCTGGATATATCAGCTATGTTGTGTGTGTAGGCTTACTATTATTTCCGCATTAATTTGTATATGGTTAGAATATGTCGTGTGTATGCATATATTGTCGATATGTTTTAATGATTATTTATGCATGAATAAGTGGCATGAACAAAACATTGTAACTGTTAATTGTGTTAGATATGTGTTATCACTCCAAGAAACTCCTTAGGGTTGTAGGCTAAGAATGCTTGGTAACTTAAGAATATGGTAGATTTTATATGCTTGGAACAATAGGATAACTCAATAGCTAAGGACCACTTCATACATTTGAATAAGACAATGCTTTTAGAACTCAATGATCAGACAACAAAGTTTGAATAGGAGATGAAGAATACTAGTCTAGATAACCAAATACAACAATGTGCAGGGTCATACAAGATAGCAAGAAAACCTTTAGTTCAAGTTCATGAGCTTAATAAGAA
>JASDQU010735273.1:102969-114427 GCA_032191745.1 Picea mariana
TGTAGAATTAATTTTATTATGGAAATGAGGTTACTTGGCCAATCAAGATGCCCCTAGGGTATGATAAAACTTATATCATGTAGAATTAAATCCAACTTGAACAATTTCAATATCTAAAGAAATCATGTATACCGATGCATGAATATTCAATCTCCAATGCAAGTAGACTAGTGCCTTATCTTTTGGGTTATGCAGTCTCTTGAGTATGAGATAGGTTTTATTACTTATCTAGGGGTGTAATCCTTTTTACTCCATAGAGAAAACAAACCTTAACAAAGTAAATCTACAAGGGGTTAAACCCTTTTACTCCTTGTAGTAACCTTTACAAAGTAGTTTTTTCAATGACAACAAGATAGTTCTTGCTGGTGGGTGTATGCCCTTATACTCCTCCAAGGATTTATACAAATTAACCTTGAAACAAGAAGAAACAATACAATTATGCAGAAATTCCTTACCAATTTCAAGAGATAACATGAAAAACCCTTCTTTATCAAGAATGTTCCATCATATTACCAAGAAACAAGCATCCAAGAGACAACGCCTAGCCTTTTCCTCCAATACACAAGTGAAAACATCCACAAAACATGGAGATATAGATAGAGAGAATTTCCCAAGTAGGGAGAAATTTTTAATCAAGAGAGTATGTAATTCTCAAAACCATTATGATACAATGAGGTTGAGATGATCTTTATTGATATGAGGTCATCTAACCTTAATTTGTTCACTTTTAAAAAGTCAACATCAAATTAGAAGAGATTGACATCCTCTATTTTCCTTTTACAACTTAAAAATATAAATTACATAAAAATATCCCTTAGAAGGGTGACATATACCCTAAAGGGGGATGCTAGACCTCAAAAGTGAGACATTGAGCCTCTAGGTGCAAGTCGTTGGGCCTCCAAAGGCCACATGTCACCTCGTCATGTGCTAGGGTTCCAAGTAATGCATCTCTCTCCATCAAATCATATCACATCACCATCATGACCATCAAACCCCATCACAACTCCATCATCAAAGGTGACATCAAGGGCTAGGGTATGACATCCTAGGCCTCCCAAGGCCAACATTTAGATGTAAGGGGTCACAATGTGGTCATCTTTTTCCGTCCAAGTGCCTCCAAAGGAAACATTCATCTTCTCAAGTGTGCAATGAGTAGGGGTGCATCATCCAACCTGTGGGCTTCAAGCATGTATGAAGGTCCAAGTGACCTTGTGCCTCCATGGAAAATATTTCACCTGGCAAGTTCCTACAAAGAAAAACAAGTACACCCTCCAAGGGTCCACAAGTCACATGTATCATGCCAAGTAAGCCATATCTAATAAAAGAACCACCCAAACATGCGCATCGATTCCCCCCTTTTCAAAATAAATAAATGCTCAAAGACCTTATGCAACTTGCCAAATTTGAGTATGGGAGGGTTGTCATGGTTCCCTATTGGGTAGATCAATCCCCAAGTCAAGGAATGTTTCCCAAGAGTGTTGAAATATTGTAACTACAAAGAGTATTCTATTTATTATTGATGTATTATTCATTAGATCAATCCCATTCTATGGATTGATCATGTCGGGTATTGTAAATGACCAAATCCACTTTTGCGGATTGGTCAAACCCTAATTGTAATAGGCTAAATGAGAAGTCGGCATTGCCAGTGAAAAGACACCTCAGTTCAACGCCTGGCAAATTGTATAAATAAGAGAGGCTAGCGCCTCATTTGTTCACTCACTCACTTGTTTATTAGAGCGAAAGTTTGGAGCTGTAGTTAGAGAAGAAGGAAGAGAGAGAGAGAGAGAGAGGCACATTCTTGGGAGAGGAATTTCTATCTTGTTTGGTTTATTCTCTTGGCATTGTATTGGCTATCTATATTAAGGAAGTTTTTGCTGGGTTTTCTTCCCCATGAGGGTTTCCCAGGATAAATTATGTGTCTCTTGTGATTGTGTATTTCTCAGTGATCCTATCTATGCTATGGTTATATAGTAAATTGAAAAGAAACCTAATAATAGATTAAACCTTAACATGGTATCAGAGCTAAGATGAAGAGAGCATCTTTCACAAGAAGAAGAAAAATGTCACTGTTGTCGTACATGAAAATTAGGGATTTTTATTGAAAACGATTTTCAGCCTCAAAATCAACTAGAAAAGTGCGCCCTAACCCGAGGAACTCTTTGGCACCTTCAACACACCTTTTTAGTGGGTAGATCTCTCGGAAAGTGAAATCCTAGTTTTCACAAAGTACTAGAAGTACCAGAGTACCAGAAGTACCAGAAAACTAGAAGTACGAGAAAACCAGAAGCACTAGTCCAAAAATCCGCTGGTCAAGTTTGAGGGGGTAAAATTTAGATTTTCAAAAATCTGACTGCACCAGCTTATTCGCCTCAACTCAGGGCATCTATCCCCTAGATCAAAATTTTAAAATTTGAAGTTTGAAAAATTAGGGTTTCCTCATAAAACCCTAAGTTGCAGTCGCAGTTGCAATCTCAAAACGAGTTGCAGTATCAATTGCAGTTGCAATATTAGTTGAAGTATCAATCTTAGTACCAATTGCATTTACCCTTGAAGTTTTTAAGAGTTGGTGATCATCACCGCTGCTACCAGATGGTGCCACTACCCGCAAATGCCATTGTAGGTATGTACTCACACATGTTTAAATGATTAAGCTTTAAAGGGTATTTGTAGGAGAAGGGATCTCTTGCCATAGATCTAGATGGATCTCAAGATCCAACACATTCAAAGGAATAATGCAACTCAAGTTTGATTATTATGATATGCATCTATTTGTTATGAAATTATTTTGATTAGTATTGCATGTTGAAGCTATGACCATCATACTAACCTTTGGTCAAAATCTAAGTCAAGGTATTAGATGGATTAAAGTAGAGATCATAGAGTTTATTCTCTAACCCAACGTTCTGTCAAGATAACATATTGTCCTAGTACAAAAGACAGGTTGAAGAAAGCACTTGTCATCATGAGTGAAGGAGACTCGGAAGAAAAGCAACACACACTCATTCTTGAGGACAAGACTCCAGGTTCCAGGTTTGATTAATTAAGTTGATAAGATTCAAAATTGCACATGACAAAGTTGATGACTACCCCTTTACAAGTAAACACTATAGTTGAGGTAGCATTCTTTGAAAAGTATTATGCTTAGTAGAATGTGAGCATATTGAGATAAATGCTTGATGTAATCATTTACTAGATACAACTAACATCTCCTCTAGGAGAAACTTCTTGTGTTGATTCCAGGTTACCTTGGATGAATGTGTGATCACAACACTAGAAGAATGTTGATCTCATTTCGTATTGTATTCCTTACTTTTGACCCTTGTTTCAGACAGGGCATAAGTGATAGCTCTAAAGGAGCTATTGTGATGATTATTCGTGCTATTTTTTTATCTACTATTATCAAAAGAGTATTATTCTTGCTTGTTGTTTTGTTGACCTTGTTTCAGGTCATAGGTGATAACCCTGAGGAAGCTATAATGAAGGTTACTGAAGAAAACATAATATATGAGACATGAAGCAGACTATACATGACCATATATACTCATGTACCAAAGAAGATGAAGAAGAAGCTATATTTTGAGATTCAGAGTATCTTATATGAAGATTAATTGTAAGGAACAGAAGGCTCCAAAGATGATCGAACATTAGATCAAGATCTCATAGTGGACTTGTTCAATGGTTAATGAAGCCACCTTGATGGGAAGCAGAACTCGTTTGAAGCCTGACTTTTTCTTTCATATATAGACTTGGTATTCAACACCAAGTATACCCTGTAAGAGATGATGAAGTCCTTGTAGACTCAGAAGAAATCGAGAGTAAGCCTGATCTCAGAAAGGATCAGATGAAGAGGCAACTTCCAGGACTAAGAGACAGATGTCGTAAGAAGACTGGATCGTGGCTTCATAAACTTCTAGGAGATATGAAATCTCCTGGGAAGATTCCCTTGTTTCAGTAACAGAGAAGGAATCCAATCAGAAAGACTAGGACATGGATTCTTCCATGAGACTAGAAGAGAATTCAATATTGACTCCCAAGATTGATCTATACAGATCAAGCATGTTGCAGATGTACAAAGCCTGATGTGTGTCTAGAAGATTCTCCTAGCAAAAGGGAGAAGACTATGACGAGACACTTATGGAAGAAATAGTTCCAGTATTTATGAAGACAACCAGAACAACTGTGATTCATATATAGTATGAGATGCAGGGGGAGCAATCCCCATAGTTAAAATTGAGTGGAAGTTGGTGTAGTACATCAGCTAGGTCATGGAAACATGACTATGATAAAAGATAGCGTTACCTCCATGAAAGCAGAAGATCTATATTCATTATTAGTTATTGATCCACTCTCAGTTTTGGATGAAGTTGTTTCCATGATGAAGTAGAGGAATTAGTCCTAGATTTCAGCGGTTATAGTGAGAATGGAGCAACCATTCTCAGCTTTAGAGCAGGTGCAGGTGCAGAGTCCTAGTTCCAGAAGGAATAGTTGCAGAAAGAGGAGAGGACATACTCTCAATCAGTGAGATAGATAGTCCTTTGCAGAAAGCACATAGAGCTAGGACATGATTGTGCATATTGAGTTGCAACTGAGAAAGTGTACCAGATTGGTACAATGTAATGAGAAACTTTGATTTGAGGATTGAAGATAGAAAGAATCATGTTTGTCAGTTGAAGGAAGCTCTGTATGTTCCTAGAGTTTGATATGGAAGAATTGATAGTTTCGTGAAGAGCTTGGGCTTTACCAAAAGTAAAATTGATTCTAACCTTTATCTCAAGGTTATGAATGATGAGCCAATGATGTTACTACTATATGTAGATGATGTATACTTGTCAATATGAAGAAAATATCATCACAGATTGTAGAATAAGCTCGCCATAGAGTTTGATGGAAGACCTAAATGCATTATCTCTTAGGTCTTGAAGTTTGGCAGAGCACATAGAAGATCTTCCTTAACCAAGGGAAGTATGCAGTTAAAATTGAAAAGGTTTGACATGTTGAAATGCAAGTCCATGTACACACCCATGGAAACGAAGTTGAAGCTCCTAGTAGATACCTCGTCAGAATTGGTTGATGCTACTTTGTACAGACAAATTATTGGTTCAGTGATGTATCTGACGAATACCGAGCTAGATATATGTTTTTCCTTGAGTCAGTATCCGGTAGAACCCAAACATGTTCACATTGTTTCTGAAAAACATATGATGAGATAACTTAAGGGTACGTTGAATTTTGGTCTCTATTATACAAGAGATCATGACTTCAAACTAAGTGGTTACACCGATTCAGATTGAGATGGAAGTGTTTATGATAGAAAGAACACTTTAGGATGTTGTTTCAGTCTGAGGTCAGCCATGATCTCATGGCAGAGTAGGAAGCAATTCATGATTGCATCGAGCACGACAGAAGAGGAAAACATTGTTACATGTTCCACCAGTTGTGAAGCCATATGGCTTCAGATGTTGTTGACCGATCTATTTGATCTAGAGATGGAAGCCACCGTGATTCTATGTGATAATCAAGTTGCGTAAAAATGATGGAGAACCATGTGTTCCATGATGAGTCGAAGCACATAGAGATCCAGTATCACTTCACCCATGATATGAAGCAAAGAGGAGCTATAAAACTCCAATATGTTGAAACATATGAACAAGTTGCAGATGTGTTAACCAATCCTCTATCTCGTGTAAAGTTTGAGCACTTTCAAGACAAGCTTGGTATAGTTCGAAAGGACCTTCCTCGAAAGGGGGAGTAGTGCTGATGATACTATGGTATCCTGATCAATAGTGGTAGCTCCGTTAGGATTTTTATAATCCTAGGGAATCTTATGATTCCTGGATAGATCTCGAAGGTCCGGTAAGGAGGGTCTGTTAGAGTACCACGTGGTAGCTCCATTAGGATTTCATATCCTAGGGAATCTTATGATTCCTGGGAAACTCCTTAGGGACTATCAGAGTACCACAAAATGATGATGTGCCAGCTTAATTGTTGTGATGATGTGCCAACTTAATTGCTAAGTTGATGTGCCAACTTAATTGCTGTGATGATGTGCCAGCCTAGTGCTGTGATGCCAACTTAATTGTTGTGATGATGTGCCAACCACGTGCTGTGATGATGTACCAACCTAGTGCTATGATGCTAGCTTAATTGCTGTGATGATGTGCCACCTCGTGCTGTGATGATGTGCCAACTTTGTGCTGTGATGATGTTCCATCCTCGTGCTGTGATGATGTGCCAACCTCATGCTGTGATGATGTGTTTCCAGACTTGTGCTGTGATGATGTGTTTCCAGCCTCGTGCTGATGATGTTGTGTTTCTAGTCTCGTACTGTGATGCCAGCTTCGTGCTGATGATGTTGTGTAGCCAACTTCTTGTTGTGATGCGAGCTTCGTGCTGAAGACTCTCAGCCTAGTGCTGATGTTGATGATGCTCCCTTTGTGCTGTGATATTGTTATTGTTGATGTTGTATCAGCCTTGTGCTGTTATTGATGATGATGATGTATTAGTGTTATACTAATCCATGTTTATGCATATGATGATGATGATGCCACTTCATCTTCTTGCTGAAGATGATGATGATGATGATGCCACTTTAGCTTTTTGCTGAAGATGACGATGATGATGCCACCTCAACTTCTTGCTGAAGATGATGATGATGATGATGATGATGTTACTTTAGCCTCATGCTAAAGATAATGATGATGTCACTTTAGCCTCATGCTAAAGAAGATGATACTATCACTTTAGCCTCATGCTAAATAAGATGATGATGTTATTCCAGCTCCATGTTGTGAACGATGATAATGAGAAATTTTTTTGATGATTTATAGATATGCCAGTCAATGTTCCAAGATGCTGTTGATGATGTTGTCCTCTTTCTCACTTGATGCTATTGTAGAATACCCTTCTTGTTAAGGGGGAGTGTTGAAATATTGTAACTGCAAAGAGTATTCTATTTATTATTGATGTATTATTCATTAGATCAATCCCCTTTTGTGGATTGATCATGTCGGGTATTGTAAATGACCAAATTCCCTTTTGCGGATTGGTCAAACCCTAATTGTAATAGGCTAAATGAGAAGTCGGCCCCCATAATATATTAAAGTGGTTATAACCACCCGGAATGAGAAGTCGACCCTGCTAGTGAAAAGACACCTCAGTTCAACGCCTGCTAGATTGTATAAATAAGAGAGGCTAGCACCTCATTTGTTCACTCACTCACTTGTTTATCAGAGCTCAAGTTTGGAACTGTAGTTATAGAAGAAGGAAGAGAGAGAGAGGCACATTCTTGGGAGATGACTTTCTGTCTTGTTTGGTTTATTCTCTTGGCATTGTATTGGCTATCTATATTAAGGAACTTTTTGCTGGGTTTTCTTCCCCATGAGGGTTTCCCAGGATAAATGATATGTCTCTTGTGATTGTGTATTTTTGAGTGATCCTATCTATGCTATGGTTATCTAGTAAATTGAAAAGAAACCTAATAATATCTTAAACCTTAGCAAAGAGGACCATATCTAAGTCATGTAAAAGAGTACGAGGTGGAAGGGGTGTGACTTTTGAGCATGGGGTTTTTTGACATACAAGGGATCATATTGTCTCATTTATGGGTGTGTTTGTAGAGGGTGTGCTGCATCCTCGTTTGCAATGAAACATTTTTCTAGGCCCTTTATTTTCCATTAATTGATTAGGGTCCGAAAAATTGAGTGCTATGTGCAATGGAAAGTAAGGAGCACTGCAATGCCACTTGAAGCTAGGAACACACAAAGTGTCATGTGAAATGAAAGTAAAAGACACCACAAAATGCATTCCCTCAACAAGCGTGACATTTATTAATTATGTGTTTTATTTTACAGGTCCTTGAATTTTTGTGGAGAATTATTTCATTTCTCTCATGAACTTAGGGCGAGCATCTAGAGGAAATGTATGGATTTTATCTTTTTCCAGCTACAAACCACTTTGGGCCTTTATCTCCTCCTTCCCATGAAATGAGGTACAAGCCTTTCCTGGGTCAATATGCCCGAAGACCCAAAATATGAGGAAACAAAAGGGAAGAAGTGTGGAAAGTGATAAGTATGTGTAGGAATGGTATGATAACCCTTCAAGGAGAACCCCTAGTAGAAACCATTTTCTTGAGGGTGACCCACTTACTAGGACATTTCAACCACTAAGGTGAAGGTGAAATGAGACAAAAGGCATAATTTCCAAGAAAATATTTTCAAAATCAAGAAAGGACCCTTTGCAACATGTTCAAATGATTCAATTATTAAAATGACACTTACCACGAGACCAAACTTGTTACCTCATGAAGCAAGATCTACTGTCCTCTGTGGGCCAAGCTGGTGTGGTGGACGTTGCTGCTGCTGCTGCCAATCAATGGTGATGTGTGGTAAGAGGAGGGGCTCCATCTCCTCATATGGCTCTCGACATTCCATGTATGCAAATTGCGAGCCTTGAGAAATCATCTCCTTAGTTACCCCTAGAAATAGGGGGTAACAATACTATAATATCCTAGTCAGATCCATAACATGTTGGGATGATTTTGATAAATCTTTCCTTGGTAAGTTTGGAGACGAGAAATCTCCCGCAACCTTGTTCAAAAAGCTGGTGGCTCTAAAAATGGGGAAAAAGGAGAAGGTGAAGGATTTCAATCAACATTTCACTACCATCCTGAATAAGTATCCTATTGAGTTTTCCCCTGTTGAAGCCTTTCTAGTGGAATATTACACTTTGACATTACATCCCTCCATAGGCATGTTTTTCAAACAAGATAGCAAAGTTACTTTAGAACAAAATTTTGAAGAATCCAAGGAGGTTGAGAAAGAGTTGCTCTCTTTGGGCAGCCATCCTACAACCGAGGAAGCCAAAACAGTGGGGAAGAAACCTTTACTCATGACCAAGCCTCCTAAAAATGAACCGAAGGACATAGACAATGTAGTCAAGCTGGTTAAAAAGCTGTCCAATGAAGTAGTGGATCTCAAGAAAAATGTTGGTGAAGGATCTTCCAAACAAAAACCTTTTCGCTCATTTTAAAAAAAGGATGATAACTAATCTAAACCACCAGAGACCTCAGGTATTACATTAAATCTTGATGATTTTGGCATGGAAAATTTTTGTTCCTATCATTAAATGAACCATTTCGAAAAGAACTTTCCTCAATGGATTAATTCCATGACCCTAGTCATCAATCATTTGTTAGATCAGTAGGGAGATGCCAATGAAAAAACCAAAGAAACCAAAAAGGAAGAAACCACCAAGGATAAGGATGCCATAGAATAATCAACCATGATTTTGTGGGATTGGTGTTGAGAATCGAATGACGAAAATGTTGAAGAAATCTTAGTAGGAGACACACATATTAAAAAAGCTACTCCCAAGGACTATAACTTGTGCAACAAAGGGGAAGTAGCTTGTTATTGCACAGTTTGTAGCTAGGAGTAGAGGCTATAAGGTAGAAGGCCAAATTGGCATAACATGAACCTATCCCACCCAATGTCACCACGATGGGTAGGTTCTTTCTTTTTAGGGAGGTTAGGCCCAGGGGAGACGTTCCCGGTGACCTGGGGTTTTGAAGAGGCTTCAAAAGATAATAAGACAATAACAAGTTTTCCCCTTCACAGATCACCACTGAAGAAGATAGTCTGGCTTATAGCCAATAAAGACAACCAAGTAGGATCCCTGCCTGAGAACAAAGCAACAATAAACTTGATATATGCAGGCTTTGGTTAGTACTTCATATACATTAAAGACTATCTGATATTCAATATGAGTAATTTTAAAATAAATGTTGACGAAGTCAATGTTTACAAAATAACAATGGTAGTAATGTCACTTCACCAATAGATTCTAGAATGATACAACATTCAATATAACAAATCACCTCTTAACTCAATTAATGCCTTCAACAACCATTCAGTTACTCAAAAGACAAAACGTTGCTGTAATAAAGATGAAATATTCAATGATGATGTCAACAACTTGGGGTTAGTAGGTTAGTCTAGGCTAGGGTTAGTGTAGTTAGGGTTTCAATTCAAAAAGGTTTGAGAGTGCTTAGATCCAATTCTACTTCAACGTTTGAGGCCTTAGATCAGTGCCTTAGGGTTTAATGGAGTCATAGGTGAAGAACACAAAAGTTGAAGGAGGTGAGATTTTAAAGGAATAGAGGGATAAGTTTTGAAGTTCTGCTAAAGAAGGGCTTCACAATCATAACCCTAGGGGAGAGAGGATCACTCTGGTGTTGCTAAATCAAGGCCTCGTGCTCTCTCCTCCTTCCTGACAAAGAACTAGCTCAAATGAAAAACAAAATCAAGACAAGAGGGCTTAAAGAGGGAGAGTGTTGCTAAGGCAAGGCTCTTTCATCAAACCCTAAAAGAAAATGGCCCTAGGTATAGATGACCTAGGCCTGAGATGTCCTCTTCCTCTTGAAGTCAAAATGGTACGACTAGCTAAAGGGAAGAAGAAAAAGGAGTGTAGCTATGGCTAGACTCTCTTCTTCTTCTTCAATGGCTAAAAGATTTTCTATCAGGGGACATGAGACAAGGACCTACTTGTGTGCTTGTCACCTAGGGTTTTTATTCAACAAATTATAAATATATGTAAGAAAATAAGACTACAACCATTCAATCAAGAAGTTTTGCAGAAAAATACTTACAATTCATCAATAAATAATCATGCAAACCCTAGTTGTAACACCTTCCTTCTAGAAAAACACCATAGAATGCCAAAAATATCTTCCTTCAACAAGTGCGCCTTCCTCAAATCAGCCAATAACCCAAATAGGGCACAAAATTCAGATCTCACCAAGTGGTGAGTGAAAGATGATGATAAAATGAGAGTCAAAACACTCAATATATAATGTGTCAATGACCTAATTTTACTTTTTAGGTCATAAAAAGGATGACAAGGCCATAATACCAAAATAATACTGTTTTTACATCAAATTGTCAAATTAAAACCCTAATTGAGCTGTAAAGAGAGTAAAATATCCTTCAAGGGAGGTGCTAGCCTTTTCTAGGGAAAATGAGACACCCAAGAGCAAAATGTTGGCTACCTAGGGGCCTCTCCAACATGCCACATGTGCCACTGCTACCCAGTCTGCCTCCAAAAGCGTCCATGAAGCTGGATGATGTCATGGTGAATATGGGGATGTCCTAATCCTTCCAAGGCTAGCGTTCCACTGAAAAGGGGTCATTCCCCCTAGGTTTAGTCCCGCCAGAGTGTCTCTGGTGGAATGTCCTCTTCCTCTCAGGTGCAAAACCCCTGATCAAGATCTGTCCTGTCTCTGCCCCCTGATGGGGTCTCAACATCCATTTGGTGGGATCTCCAGCCCCATGGAGGTCCGAACTGGTCATCTTCCCATGTGTACCGATCCAAATGGTACTTGTTTGTCGAGCATGGTCATGCACATCAAAAGCTATGCCCTCCATGGGCTCATCAGTCACAGGGATCATAACAATGTCAA
>JASDQU010735273.1:138025-149118 GCA_032191745.1 Picea mariana
TCCTTTGATTTGAACTTGGTCTTTGTTTGCTTTCCTTGTTGACAATGCTTGCATAAAGTGTTGGTTGGTTTCGTGATTTGGGGAATTTCTCTGACTGCTTCTCTTTTGCTGACTTTGACAAGGATATCAAAATGTATGTGACCCATTCTTCTGTGCCATAGCCAACTTTTATCTTCCTTTTCTAGACAACACTTTTCATTTCCAATTTCACTTAACACATATATGTTGCTTGAAGTTCTCGCAACTGTAGCAATCAATTTTCCTGAACCTTCTTTTCTTATCTCAAACTTTTGTGAATCAAAAGTAACTTTATGACCTTGGTCACACATTTGACTCACACTTAGAAGATTATGTTTCATATCTTCTACTAGTAGAACATTTTTTTCCTTTGTATTCTTGTTCCCAATTCGAACTGTGCCTTTTTCAATGATTTTGGCTGAATCATCATTTCCGAAGGAGACTGATCCATCTCTTTCCTTTTGTAATGTAAGAAACCCGTCTCTATCAAATGTCATGTGTTTTGAACACCCACTGTCAACATACAAACCACGTTTCTTCTTCTTATATTGTAGAGCGAGTGTGCATTCTTCATTGCTATATTGATCCTGCTTTCTTATCCATGTCCTTTTCTCAGGTTCCTGTTTGTGACTGTTTTTATTTTGTTGCGGTTCTCTAGGAGGGAATGTCATTCTACAATCTTTGGCCATGTGTCCAAAATTGTTAGATTTGTAACATTCCACTTCAATGCTCAAGGATTCAAACCTGTTGTAACTTATTCTCCGTGTTTCACTAGGCCTTCTTGGATAACCCCTTTGTGTATGAATTTCAAAGTTGTTTTTGTTCTTGTTGTTATCTCTGCAATTAACATATTTATGTACAAAATTATTACATGCATAACATAAACCAAAAAATATAGTTTGATACCTAGGAGTTGAAGATCTTCTGAAAGGAGGTTCCCTTATGAATCCTTCTTCTTCTTGAGGCCTATCTGTTAGTTGTTGATTATGAAATCTGAATCTTCTTGATGGAGGAGTGTCCCTGTAATCTTCCTTGTATATCTTCCTATCCCCTTTGATTGTTTTTACATAGCTTTTTGGATATGTTTCTTGCTCTGTTGTTTTGGAGCTTGATTTCTTTTTTGTCTGATTGTATCCAAGTCCGGTCTTGCCAAGATGATATTTTTGACTATTGATAATGTCATCCAAAACTTTTCAGCTATTCTGTATATTTTTCTTTTGAATTTCCTTTCTTAATGTGACAATCTCTGCTTCCAAATTTCCAGTGATACTATCCTTTTCTTCTAGCCGTTCTTTGTGTGCTTCTTCAATTCTATTATCTTCTTCTATTTGAACCTTCAATTTTGTGACCATTTGTTCTAGTTCTTGAGTGTTTTCTTTCTTGTCTAGTTCTATGGAACACATTAATTCTTCTCGGTAGTCAACTTCTGCCTCTTCAATTTCTTCTTCGACTTCTTCATATTCTTCTTCGGCTTCTTCATATTCTTCTTTGGAGTCTTCTTTATCAGATTCTTCTACTGCCATGAATATAACTCTTGATGTCTCACTATCGTTGTGTTAATCTTCATATGATGATGTGATTTATTCTTTGGTACATAAGCTTTTCTTGAAAACTTTCTTTGTAGTTCTTTTGCCTTTATATGTTTGTTTTCCTTTTGAGTAACCTTCATCATTTCTCTTTTTCTTATGAGGACATTTGTTAGCAAAATGACCAATACCATCACAATTAAAACAAATTAAAGGAAACTTACCTCTATACCTTCCATCGATTCCCTTGTTCACTCCTTTGACGAAGTTGGCCACTTCTTCATCATCTTCCGAGACGTCACTGTTACTGCTATGTTCTTCTTGTTTTTTTTATTTTTTCTTTGATCTTTTGGATGCTTTGAAGGCTTCTTCTTTTACATCTGAATTTTTCTGTTCAGTTCTCATTTCATATGTTGTGAATATTCCATACATTTCGTCCATGCTTATTGAGTTTAGATCCGATCTTTCTTCTAGTGCTGATATCTCAGAGTCAAATCTCATAGGAAGAGATCTTAGTACCTTTTGAACAATTACAGATTCTTCGATTTCTTCTCCCAATCCTATGATTGCATTCACTGTTTCATCGGCTTGTAAGAAGTAGGCTGCAATATTCTCATCTTCCTTCATCTTTAGTTGTTCAAACTAACCTCTGTAAGTTTGAAGCTTCACTGTTTTGACTTTTGAATCTCTTTCATAAATATTTCGAAGCTTGTCCCAAATCTCTTTAGTGGATTAAAAATGTGCAACTTTGGTGAATACCGTTTCACTGAGATAATTCAAAAGTGCATTTGTAGCTTTGGAATTATTCTGATCGAGTTTTACTGCTTTGTCATTTGTTGGTGGAACTGCTGGTGTTGTGTATCCATCTACAATTGATTTCCAAATTTCAAATCCCTGTGCCTATATATATGTCTTCATCCTTATACTCAAAAAATCATACTTCTGTCCATCAAACTGTGGTATTCCATTTTTATACAAGTTGTTGTTCTCCATGATCTACCTTTCAGTGGTTAAACTGATTTCTGAAGGAACCTGCTCTGATACCAATTGTTGAATTACTGAGAGGGGGGGTGAATCGGTAATAGAGCAATTTAATCCTTTTTAACCAAATAATCCAAGTGTTATGTCAATGTAGAATTATCATCCAATAATGAGCAATGAAAAAATGAACAACCATACACATACACAGTACACCCGTGTTTTATGTGGAAACCCAAAGCGGGAGAAAAACCACAAAATGATTTTTCTTATATGTCTTGAAGAATTACATTCATTGGAAGCACCAACTTCCTTTGTTTTCCAACTGCAACTGGAAGGAGTCTCCAACCCCCTAGTTTATCAGGATACAACCCAAGGGAAGCTAAAACTCCCCAATTCTCTAGCTACAACTAGAAGGACGCTACAATCCCCTATGTTCTTCGGCTAGAACCGAAAGGTGGCTACAACCACCTGTTCTTGCCCCGTCCAACCGCCTTGAAGTATAAGAAGAATGATGGAACCACTGTCAAACTATCACTGTGATATATACCATTGTAAACATGTACCAATAAAACTGAATCATGCATCAACCATGCATCAACCTGTACCTTAACCTGTACCATAAACAAGTGCATAAACCATGCACCAACCTATACCAAACAACCTGTAATCAATCTGTACCATAAAAAAGTGCATACAACCATGTATTGAGTATGTACCAATCATGTGTCAACTACTCATCAACTATGACTCATCGATATGTACAAACATCATCAACTATACACCTCATGTATGTGCCAACTCATCAACTACTCGTCTCAACCATGTACCCAACATGTACCTCAACCAAAATCCATCATCAATATCATCATCCAAATATGATTTGTAACTCTATAATATACTTGGTGTATATGATCACATACCTACAAACCTTCCTTAACTTTAACAACATGAGACTAGCATTTTCATCAAACTTTTCTTTAGTCTCACATGACTAGTTTTGGATTAGTCGACAACTCTAACTTGAAATAATAATAACTATGTACCTGTAATGAATAAATATATGAAACTGATATAAAATGTTCTTCAGTGTGTTTTATGCAATTCCTCCAGGTGTCACTACTTGGAACCTCTTAGAAAAGGAGTTATAGAAAAAATGACATACCTTGCTGAATTCTGGCTTATTTTAGAGAGCGACTTTGTAGAGCATGCCCCACACAGAATATTTGTCAAATCGATCTGAAAATGTTACATAACATACTAAAGAATGTACTATAACCAACACATTTTGTCTTACTAAATTTTGATATGTTATGAAGAAGTTATGATGTTTTTACCCGAAACACCTGTTTTAGACTAGTTCCAGGACTAGCCACAAACCTTATTTTTCACGGAGTATAACTCCAAAAGTACAACGACCCACAAGCTGAATTTCTTTCCAAAGATACTTGGATATGTTTCCTCAATGGCCTATCGATATCATGGTCTGAATCATTATAGAATTTGTTTTATTGATAAAATGGTGAGATGACCTGTAAATAACATACCTTGAAAAACATCATCAAAAGAATTTATCCTCCCTTGAATTTCGGCCCTCTTTTCTTTACCTTCCCTATGAAATTCAGCTTATATATCCTTTGGTTACCTCAGTCACCTATAGATATTAAATATTATCAAGTTTGATTAAAATGAGAGAGCCTTGCCTCTTATTTATACTCTCCAAGTAGCTTCCCTAGAAGCATCTTCTAGGTCACTTTTCCCACATTCTTTATTTTAGGGTTAACCCACTTCTAATTTCTCCATTAACTTTATTATTTAAATAATTTTTTTTTATTAAATTTGAATTATAGTACACTCATCACTTCACTTTATTACTTACCTACTAAAATCTCTTAAACCACTTTGACTACTTTGATCTTTTGGGGCTTCCAGCCAACACATGAGGGTCCTCCAACTTCGTAAGGCCATAAATCTCAAAATGCGAGGAGTTATGTGACGTTAAACATACCACCATAAATGACATGACATGTACTATCCATGTAAAATATTATTACCTTCAAATATACTAAAACTCATACCGTTATCCATCAAATAAACTTGGGTTAATTACCCAAACCTGGGTTCTCCAACTTCACATGGCCATAACTCTCTAATCGTGAGGAGATATGTGGTGTTCCACATACCACCAGAAATAGAATGACATGTACTATCCATATAGAATAGTCTTACCTTAATATATATTAAAAATCATACCATTATACATGAAACAACCTTGGGTCCATTACGCAAACCTTTGTGCTACTAGAATTCACTACTGGAATTTCTTCAAGGGTTGACATCAATGACAACCAACCTTAATCAACATGTTTGATCTTGAGTTAGAGGCAAATTGTATCTAGTGTGACAACCAAAGTTGTGTGAAATTTGTAGAGAACTGTTATAACCCTAATTTGCACCAGATATGCTTACCTGGCATCAAGCCATCTCATTTTACATCTTTTTCCAAGCCACTACTGAACAACTCTTCTTAAATCACCCTTTTTAAAGGCACACATGCCCTACTCCACTACTGCATGCGTGTATATGCTAGCTGACCCACTACAACCCGCGTATACCTACAAAAGCACGAAAAATGGAAAGTTGCAGACATAACTCACAATTTTGGGTAAGTTACCTAAATCGTTTGACTGCCCATAGCCGGTCACTCGACCAAATACCTATCCCTTTCTAGCCTATAAAATAAGGGGTAGGGGTCCCATTTAGGAAGAGGAAAATAATTGTAAAGAAACTCTACCCGATTTCACATTCCCTTTGTCCCAACCTTTTGCAACTAGTGTGTCAAGAGAAGCATATACAAAAGCAGTTGGAGCATAGTTGAAGAGGAGCCCAGGACTAGATTCGAGGAGTAGTGGTCGATCTCACTATTGTAAGGTTACTCTTGTGAGATTAATAAAAAGAAGTACTTTTCCCGTCCCACCATATGAGGTTTGCAATGTTTAAATTTGATTATATTTTGATAAAATATCTAACCCATTAGTTCATAGATCATATGCATGTGGAGTTTTTGTTTTTATTTTTATGGATGCAGGTCAGCATTGGGAGTAGATTTGCAGTCAAGGAATTAGCAAATGTTAAAGGATCAACATCAAACATGGAAACTAAGGTACAATAACTTGATCTTTTTAACCTTGTATTTGCATATGAATAATGAGGTTTATGATTGGGATGTTGGTAAGAAGTAGGAGACTTCTGTATGCATTATAGAACCCTTAATGCTAGTCCGTAGGGGGATTTCCCACCCACAACAAGAACCCGGTGTTCCATGAAAAGTCCAAGCATATCGATATCAAGTACCATTATATCAGAGATTTGGTGCATGTTATTGCACAATTTGTACTTGTCCCAAAGGGAAAGGCTAAGGGACACAAATTGGCGTAACAAGAGGTTATCCTATCACTGTCACTTTAATGAGATACCTTTTTATATTTAGGGATGATATCCCAGGAGATACGTGTTGATTAAGGTTGGTTGTCATTGATGTCAACCCATGAAGAAAGTCCTGTAGCACAAAGGTTTGGGTAATGGATCTAATTTTGTTTGATGTAAAGATAACTCATTATTGTCTTGTCATAGTTGATAAGAAGTACAAATGGATGAACTCCAAAGTGGTCCCCTTATGGTGAAAGCCCTCACAGGAAGACTCTTTGCGGATTGAGTTATCCTAGAAGTATGGTTAGAGAACCCATGCTTAATTGTGGCATAATGAGATGAAGGCCAATGAATTTTTCAGTGAAACTAGCTTATATGGATAGTTCCTGTCATGCCATTTCCGATGGTATGTGGAACGTCACATAACTCCTCATGGTTAGAGAGTTATGTCCATATGAAGTTGGAGAACCCTCATGAGTCATATAGAAGCCCCCACAAGTCAAAGTGTTTGCAAAAGAAATTATTTAAATAATAAAGTAAATGGAGAACTCTCTAAAATAAGGAAAGTGTAATGCTACATGAAAGTATAAATAAGAGACAAATTTCTCTCATTTAATCACACTTGAACACAATGAATATATTTTGTTGTGTGAGGCTTATTGCAAGTACTCATTGATACATCTGAAGTTGTGAAAGTCTGAATTAGTATGAAAGGTTGAGGACGAAATTCTAGGAATTACAACGAATACAGTGATAGGTTATAGATCTATGTGAAAAATTTACTAAGGGTCAGAAGTTTTCAAGAGAAAGAAAACCCTAGTTTTTAGAAGGCATATGCGGGCTGCATAACAATTTGGTCACGTACATACATGGGTTTCATAAAAGATAGGGAGTGTACATACACGTGCTGCAACACAAAAGGTCACGTACCTATTGTATTTTGTTGATACATGTTCAATTCAGGTACAAATTGATTACATGGTAGTTGTATAGGTTGGATGGAGGTCAGTGGTACAGGTTGATACAATTGTACAGTGGTATATCTCACAATGATAGTGTGACAGTGGTTTCATCATTCTACCTCTACATCCGAGAGGTTGGACGAGGCAAGGACAGTGGTTGTAGCCACCTTTCGGTTGTAGCCAGAGAACATAGGGGGTTGTAGCCTCCTTCTGGTTGTAGACAGAGAATTGGGGAGTTGGATCTTCCCTCAGGTTGTAGCCTGAGAAACTAGGGGGTTGGAGCCTCCTTCCAGTTGCAGCTGAAAAACAAAGGAAGTTGGTTCTTCCAATGAATGTAAATCTCAAGACATATAAGAAAAATCATTCTCTGGTTTTCTCCCGCTTTGGGTTTCTACGTAAAACATTGGTGTACTGTGTATGTGTATGATTGTTCATTTCTTATTTACTTTGCAGTTATTGGATGATAATGCTACATTGATATAACACTTGTATTATGTGGTTAGAAAGGATTCGATTTCTCTATTACTGATTCACCACCCCTCTCAGTAATCCAACAATTGGTACCAGAGCAGGTTCCTTCATAAATCAGTTTAACCACTGAAAGGTAGATCATGGTGAGAAAGAACTTGTATAAAAATAGAATACCACAGTTTGATGGAAATAAGTATGCATTTTGGAGCATAAGGATGAAGACATATATACAGGCACATGGATTTGAAATTTGGCAATCAATTGTAGATGGATACATAGTACCAGTAGTTCCTCCAACAAATGAAAAAGAAGTGAAACTCAGTTAGAATAATTCCAAAGCCACAAATGCACTTCTGAATGGTCTTGGTGAAACGATATTCACCAAAGTTGCACATTGTAAATCCGATAAAGAGATTTGGTACAAACTTCGAAATATTTATGAAGGAGATTCAAAAGTCAAAGCAACAAAGCTTCAAACTTACAGAGGTCAATTCGAGCAACTAAAGATGAAGGAAGATGAGAATATTGTAGCTTACTTCTTACAAGTCGATGAAACAGTAAATGCAATCATGGTATTGGGAGAAGACATTCAAGAATCTGTAATTGTTCAAAAGGTACTAAGATATCTTCCTATGAGATTTGACCCTAAGATATCAACACTATAAGAAAGAGCAGATCTAAACTCAGTAAGCATGGCCGAACTACATGGAATATTCACAGCATATAAAATGAGAACTGAACAGGAAAATCCAGATGTAAAAGAAGCAACCTTCAAAGCATCCAAAATATCAAAGCAAAAGGGAAAGCAACATGAAAAAGAGCATAGAAGCAATAGTGATGTCTCGGAAGATGATGAAAAAGTGGCCAACTTTGTCAAAAGAATGAACAATGGAACCAATGGCAAGTATAAAGGTAAGCTTCTTTTAATTTGTTTTAATTGTGATAGTATTGGTCATTTTGATAACAATTGTCCTCATAAGGAAAAGACAAATGATGAAGGTTACTCAAAAAACAAACAAACATATAAAGGCAAAAGCACCACAAAGAAAGTTTTCAAGAAAAGCTTATGCACTAAAGAAGACATCTCAACATCAGATGAAGATGAAGTCAGTGACAGTGAGACAAAAATATTTTTATTCATGGCAGTAGAAGACTTTGATAAAGAAGACTCCGAAGAAGAATATGAAGAACCCGAAGAAGAATATGAAGAATTCAAAGAAGAAATCAAAGAGGCAAAAATTGACTATCGAGAGGAATTGTTGAGTGCCATAGAAGTTATCAGAAGATAAAAGAGGAAAAACAAGAAGCTACAAGCAGAACTAGACAAGAAAGAAGACACTCATGGACTAGAACAAATAATCACAAATTTGAAGGTTCAAATTGAAGAAGATAAAATAATTGAAGAAGCACTCAAAGAACAACTAGAAGAGACAAGATCATTGAAAATTTGGAAGCATAGATTGTCACATTAAGAAAGGATCTTCAAAAGAAAAATATGCAGAACAACTCAAAAGTTTTGAATGACATTATCAACATTCAAAGGCCTAATCATGACAAGTCCGGACTTGGATACAATCAGATAGAAAAGGGATCAAGCTCCAAAACAACATAACAAGAAACATATCCAAAAATCTATGCAGAAACAATCAAAGGGGATAGGAAGGTCCTCAGAGAAAATTACAAGGACACTTCTCCACCGAGAAGATTTAGATTTCATAATCAACGACCGACAGAAACAGATAGGTCTCAGGAAGAAGAAGGATTCATAAAAGCACCTCATATCATAAGATCTTCAACTCCCAGTTATCAAACTATCTTTTTTGGTTTATGTTATGCATGCAATAATTTTGGACATAAATATGTGAATTGTAGAGCTAACAACATGAACATAAACAAATTTGAAAGTCATACACAAAAGGGTTATCCAAGAAGGCCTAGTGAAACACATAGAAAAAGTTACACCAGGTTTGAATGATTAAGCACTAAAGTGGAATGCTGCAAGTGTAACAACTTTGGACACATGGCCAAATATTGTAGAATGACAATCCCTCACAGAGAACCACAAAAGAACAATAACAATAACTGACATGAACCTCAGAAAAGGACATGGATAAGAAAGCAGAATCAATACAACAATGAAGAATGAACACTCACTCTACAAGATAAGTAGAAGAAACATGGTTGGTATGTTGACAATGGCTATTCAAAACACATGACAGGTGATAGAGACATTTTTCTTACATTAAGAAAGGAAAGAGATGGACCAGTCTCCTTCGGAAATGATGATTTAACTAAAATCATTGGAAAAGGCACAGTCATAATTGGGAACAAGAATACAAAGGAAGAAAATGTTATACTAGTAGAAGATATGAAACATAATCTTCTAAGTGTGAGTCAAATGTGTGACCAAGGTCATAAAGTTACTTTCGATTCACGAAAGTGTGAGATAAGAAAACAAAGTTAAGGAAAATTGATTGCTACAGCTGCAAGAACTTCAAGAAACATATATGTGTTAAGTGAAATTGGAAATGAAAAGTGTTGTCTAGGAAAGGAAGATGAAAGTTGGTTATGGCAGAGAAGAATGGGTCCCATACATTTTGATAACCTTGTCAAAGTTAGCAAAAGAGNAATCAAAGGAATATTCAACGACAAGACCACTGGAAATTGTGCATACTAATCTAGTTGGACCAACTACAACAAAGGGTTTAAAAGGTGAGAAATACTTTATGTTATTAATTGATGATCTAATGCAGTTTTCTTTCTCAAGAATAAGTCAGAAGCTTTTGAAAACTTCAAGATCTACAAGGAAATGGTTGAAAATGAAATGGATTCAAAACTAAAATGCTTGAGATCTGATAATGGAGGAGATTTCACTTCAAAGGAATTTATGGATTACCGCAGCAGTCATGGAATAAAAAGGCAATTCTCTGTTGCTAGGAAACCTCAACAGAATGGAGTTGTTGAAAGAAAGAACATGACAATACAAGAAATGGCTCGAACAATGCTAATGGATTCCAAACTGACAGATATATTTTGGACACAGGCATTGCATACAACATTTCTCATTCAAAACATAGTAATGCTCATAAACAACGCTGGCAAAACTCCTTACGAGCTATGGAAAGGAAGAATAGAAAATGTGAATCACTTTAGAGTTTTTGGAAGAAAATGCTATATCAAAAGAGAAGATGGTGGAATGGGAAAGTTTGAATCTCATGTGGAAAAAGGAGTACTTGTTGGTTACTCGAGTACAAGGAAAGAATACAAGTGTTACAACTTGAGATTGAACAAAGTTGTGGAAAGCATCAACGTAACAATTGATGAAACAGGTAGACCAGAATTAAAGGAAGAAGAAAACGAATCAATGGAACAACTTTACGAAGAAGAAACAGAATATGAAAAAGAAGAAGAAGGGGAAGATGAAGAGGATCCGACATAAGCAGAAGAGAAAGTTCAACAAGTGCCTTCAAATACACCTAGCAGACGAGTACAGAAGAATCATCCTTCAGATCGGATTATTGGAAATAAAGTCATAAGAGTTGAGATTAGAAGAAGAATCCATTCACTAGAACAAACACACCTAGCACTCTCATCTACGATTGAACCAACTTGTTTTGAAGAGGCCGACAAGGATGAATTTTGGAATAAGGTCATGGATGAAGAATTGGATCAAATAGAGAAAAATGACACTTGGGAATTGGTTCCAAGA